>JAXGGA010012875.1:0-37210 GCA_038373865.1 Uloborus plumipes | reverse complement strand
TTTCTTTTTATTGGTACTCTTTTACCATGAAGACAGTTTAGATTCTTTGAAGCTAATGTACCCATAACTAGTTAAGTTAAACTAAGTATTTTAGTCATTAATGAAATACCATAATTGTTTTTTTTTTTAACATTCTTGTTCAAAAGTATTATAAATTTAGTGTTTATCGAATGGGTAACTTGTTTTAAAATGGTTTATTTTGTTGCGTGTTTCCTGAAAATAGTTAAATTTTTCTTGCACGACCAAATTACTGGTTACCATAGCTAAGCTAGTGTAACGATAATTCTCTATTTTTTAAAACTATTTAGTATAAAAAAAATAAATAAATAAATAAAAAATTAAAAAAAAAAAGCGTACGCCTAACTCTATTCAAGATAGTGAATATGGTTATCATTTAATTCTTGTTGGTAGTCTTTTCATGTTTATCCAATCAAACAGTCGTGTTCGTAATCTTCTAATTGTCTTAATACCGTTCAAAGGAAAACTCGTTAGCTTTGTTTTGTGCAATTACGAAAAAGAAGCAAACTCGTCACAAGAAAGAAACATAGAAAAAAGAAAGCACATTGTGTACATTTATCTACCTTATCTGAATCTTTTCAAACATAGCTTACAATCAAAGGAAACAGTTAGAAATGAAGCTTTTGTTGTTCTTTGAGGTAGTGATATTTCTCTAAGCAAAAAATATAGTTTGTCTTTTTTAAGTATTTTTCTTCTGGAAATACTTACAAAAGTTTTTATTCAGGTTTGAAAAAAACCACTAGAAACTTTAAATTTTAACAGAAACAATTGTTAATAACATACATCTTTACGATATGGTGGTTACATTATTTCTTTCGCATACATTATTCAAGATTGACCGGATGTTAACTAGGCTGTTATACTAGACAGCAAATTAACTTGATACTGAACGTCACTACCGGCGGAGCCAATAAGAGCTCACAAGCAGTCAGCGATCTCCTCTAATTCGCCAAGTTGACTGTGACGTTTTATCTAGCTCGTTTTTCATAGGCTAACGTCACGCAAACGTCACGTTGACGTCACGATATTTTTGTCAAGAAAGGTTGCAGTGTAGTATAGTAAACTTTTGGTGTAAATTTTGCTAGGTGCTGTGAATATTACTGCTTAATGCAGTAAATTTTACAAAGAAATATTTCTAATGATATTGTGAAGGTTACAGCGCACTTATAATTTCCACAAGATGGAATTTTTTAGTGATGATACTAACAATTCTGCTCTAAAAAAGGAAACAATCTACAGTTCGTCACTAAAATTTCACATGATTGATACCGACTATGTAAGCAAAAGCCGTGTTTGAAAGACATGACGCAAGATTGGACTTTTTTGAAGTTGTGGATTCAGAAACTGTAGTAAAGCGTGCTGTAACTAAGAATAAAAAAGTGTTGTAAATGAATGTAGCATATGTTTTAAGATATTTTAAGCAATTCACAAAACGGGGAAAATTTTGGATTGAAAAACTTTGGTGCCCCCTTTTAGTGCACAATAAGAAACAATTCTTATTGTCTTAGAGAAAGTGATATATTTTGAACCAGCCTTACCACAATAAGAAATAAAGATGTAAACTTTTGTATAAATCTCTAAGTACTTAACATGAGTGTTGTACTTTTAATTCATTTTAATTAATGTTAAAAATTTTAAATATCATTTAACTGTAACTTAATATAAGATGATATAACTTTTAAGTAGTAGGTGTGTTTCAAAATGATTAGGCTTTTCCAAAAGCAAGTAAGGGGCTCCTAAATATAAGCAAAAAAGAAGGCTAATGATGCACAAACTATAAATTGTTTTTTTTTAAATGACACACCCTTTTAAATTATCTTTTTAGATTACTTTGTATCCCTCGCATATTTAATTTTATACACTATAAATAAAGGAGCTCTTTTCTCATGAAATTTTGTTAAAAAAGAAATAACTTAGCAAATTTATGGATGAAAATAAATTTTCCAACACATATAAATTTCAGTTAATGTGTAACATTAGTTCCCTTGTCTTCACCGAAAAATGAAAGACTGCCTTTTTCAAGACTTGATTTAAAATTTAAGTAGCTGTCTCTAGTCACATATTTAAGATAAAGATAATAATGTTAAATACAGTGAAAAGTATACACCCTAGTCTTTTGAAATGTGTTTTCTCTTCCTTTCATCAATTTTATTTATTATTTTGGATAATCTCATTATCGTGTTTTTTTTTCCTTTGTTAAATATATAGAAATTCTTTTTTTATGTATTTAATAGCGAAATGTGACGGATGGATTTATTCACTCAATGAACTGACAACTGATGACGCTATGCCTAAAACTCTAAATAACTAAAAATAATTATAAACTGTTTACAATATTTGTTTATTTAACAATCTGGCCACAAAAAAACCTGTACCACATATTGTTAATGTTCTATTATTAATTAATTAAATCGGATTAAAGAAGTTTTAATGTATTTGATCCGATATAATGTGCATTATAACTTCAAGATACTACAACAGAAGAAAGAACTTTCAGTTTTTAAAAGTTTAGGCATCTGTAGCTGTTCAATTATTTTACCTGTTAATTTGCTTTTTAGCAAAAACTAAATCTGCGCCTACTGAATGCTAAAAAATAACGGTAAATTGCTTCACAGACAAAGATATTTCCAAATTTAACCCATTTATGCTCAAGTTTTTTTTAGCAATTTTTAAAATTTTTTATCTGATTACATTTCTTACTTGTAATGGTTTACATATGTTTTAGGCTTAAAATAGTTCGCCGTTGCCACATTTATTAAGTTATTTAATGTCTCCTTTATGGGATATTTTGTAGATATGTGAGCAAAATATGACCTTTCTTGACTTTACTTGTGCAAAGTAACATTACAGGAGGCATCTCTGGTCAATTTTAAGCATATCATTTAAAAATAGTTTAATCTTAGGAAAAATAAGTTCGCTAAAAAACTTACTTTCTATGGCTACCCATGCTGGATCGTTGCTTGACTGATTTGTCTGAAAATAGCTGTCAATAAATAAACTCTGATGTTTAACTAGTGATTCTATCTGGTTTTCTCAAGAAGAAGGACTATTTAACTAGTAAAAAACAGCTTTAGTAAAATGATGTACCCATTAGAGGTTTTTGTATGCAGTAGCTAACAAGCGTCCCGTTTTAAGGCTACTGGGCATAAATGGGTTAACTACCATGAAAGCTTATCCATCAGCGCTGCACAGCATTTATAACCCATAATTTCCTTCCTTATAGCTGAGCAATTTTCAATGCATGATTATCTCGCAGGCAGTATCAATACATCATTTGGGATCTATGGCTCTATTACGATATTCTATGAGCAGATATCTGATTAGGTTAATACTATTAGAGAGCCATCGTGAATAATGCATGCTTTAAGCACTGCAACCGTTTCGGATATTGATAATAGCTTTGGATGTTGATAATAGCTATTGGTGTACTCAATTTGCAAGTTTACCCCGACTTTTGAGGTGAAGCCATTGCATGTATTGGTTTATCTACAGAAAAACAAAAACATCATTTTTAGAGGTTGCAGCAGCAGTAACTGCAAGTGTAAGTAACTACATTGTACGGAGTTTAGTATTTTTAAAAAATTTCTTGCAATCCTATATTCCGATAATAAAAAGCTACTATAGGAGTTTTTAAGTAAAAATTATAATAATTATGCATGTACATTAGGGTGGAGTGAAAACGCTCGAAAAAAAAAGTTTATCGCAATTAATTAGCCTGTATGCGGAAAAGTTGCCCCCTGTAGGTGTAACCATATCTCTGAAGTTTTAGCTTCCTACGAAGTTATCTTCATCTGCCTATTTACCATAGAAAATTCTATAAAATCGTTATATTTAAGGAAGTTTACAGCCGCTCTTTGCATGTTTTCCTTGAGAAAAGAAATCAAGAACGCGTCAGGTAAAGATGACTGCATAACAAGTTCCATTACAACTCCTATAATTTGTCTTTAAATATTTAGGTTAGTTGTCTTCCAGAACTTCACAATGTTGTCTTTTAGTTTCAAACTTAGGCAACAAAATTCTCGATTCTATCCTTGATCTAATAAATCCGTCCAGAGCGTCACTGCCACATACAGCTGCTGATGTATAAGTAACTGTTTTCATACAGCGCTCTACTTCTTGTGAATGGCACGGATATTTTAAAATATTAATATCCTCAGGAACATCCAGAATCATCATCTAGTTCATCTCCTTAGAAAAAATAGACTTCGTAATCGGATGCTTGGTAAGGTTAACTGAATTCCAGTCAATTTAATCCATATAGTTATCTACGTTGAAATGTACAATGAATCTTTGAAGGCCCAACTTTCTCTCGTGTATTCGATCATCAGACAGCATAGATAGTATAATTTTCTCCGGATACCCAAAATAAAGGTTTCATCGCAGTGTTTTATCTACTATATTCTTTAGCTCTTTAGGTAGAAATCAAGATTTTTTTATTATACTGTAAAAATGCTGACTACCATACCGACATGATGATTTAGATTTAATATCAAACCACATGCATGCCTATTCTAATAACATATTGTGTTAATATTCTCAAGTTCTCCGATGGGCCGCAAAATTCTATTTGCTTTCGTTAGCCATCTGGCATGACTCATTTTTTCTGGAGCATTTGGTGACAAGTTGAACGGAATTTTCAGTTTACATTTCGTTGGGATACCGCTGGTCCGTACTAAGTTCATTAAAGGCAATCTCGGGCAAAGTTACTTCTATCCTTTCAAAAGTGAACTACAGGAATACCTTCACAAGATTCTAGTTTCTCCCCAATGTCTCCACAAAACCCTTTAGGGGCTGTAAATGTTCCATCAAAATGCTTTATTAGATGACGTATCGGTATGTAATAAGCAAATAAAGCATTGTAAAGGTCGTCCAACAGAGAGCTCAATTTGTCTTATTAAACCATTTTTAGATCCTGTACTGACCACTGTTCTGTTACACGGTTGTACCTTAGAAATGTCAGCACTTTTCTCTAAAAAACTTAATATGCTAGTTTTTATGCCATTTAAACTACTAGATTTGGGAGTGACATGGTCAACATTTTTAGATCCAGGCTCTAAAACTAAAGCAATATGCTCTTCTGTGATTGTTCTTTTAGCTCTCCTTTTTTCTTCCTTAATTTGAATTAAAGTTTTGTATTTTTGACTGTCGAAGTACAATCCATATTCTTCTGATGAAGAGAGTTCTTCATTATTTCTTTTCAAATCAAGACAGTTTTTATTCCTTTCCTTTCTGATTTTACTACGATCGACTACTTTAGAAGAATCTTCTTTCGTAATTATTCCTATATCTTGCAAAGCAGCATTTATGAGGATTGAAGCTGACCTATTGAACACACCAGTTCTGTCACAGGCCTGTGCTACATTTGGAATTATAGTTCTCATTTGCGAAGTTGAAGGAGAATCTTGACTTATAACTGTGCTTTTTGTTTTAAGTTGCTCATAGGCAGAAATCGTTTCTTCATTTTCGTGAGAAGAATTAGAAAAATTCAAAATATATCCTGTATTAGAAGTAGAAAGTCTACCTTTTGTTTCCACAATATCTTGCAGTTGAGTATTTTTAGCTCTTTCAGCTGCTCTGTTATTCCGTTCTAATCACTTTTCAATCATTTTGCTTGCTTTTGTATCAACATTTCCAATTATCATTTTACCTAGTGTTCTTTGATCCGTTAAAAATGCCCTTTCATCTATAGGAACTTTAATTTTGCAAGAACAGAGAACAAAATCCTTGCATTTTCGTAATGAAATATCAAAAAGATTTTGCTCAACTGATTCTCTGAAAGACACAACCTTTTTGAAAAAAAAAAGTACATCTGTTTGTTTGAAATTCGTTTTAACATTACGATATTTCGTATAGTATTATCTTACCTTAGATTATATTTGTTGATCGATATAGAGGGAAGTGAACTTTTCCCCCATAAGCATTTAAGATCATTCCGTACACGGGAACACACATCTATATAAGCAGGTTCCTTTTGATTTGTTTATAAAAATTATAGGCGTATATATAAATTATGTCTTATAACACCCGAATACGTATGTGGAATATTATGTTTGAAGATTTCAGGAGTTCCAAACAACTTCAGTCTTGTGATCGAGTCTTGGGCATTTCGAAGTGCCCTAAGTAACGTGTGATAACTACATAGAAGTACTCACGTGGAAGGGAAAAAAATGGCTTACACGAAAAATAAACTAAAAAGAACGTTCTAACGATAAGAGTTCAGCTAACTCGAAGAAAACAAGAAGTTCTGTCAAGAACTAAACGAGCCTACTTTCCCGTACATCGACATCGGCAATCTAGCATCTAATCAATATTCTCTTGAATATCTGAAACTGAAAATTATGTCAAACCTACCTTTATAACACTTAAAGCTGATTTCTAAAAGCAAAATATACCCCTCTCATCAGATGATCAGGACACGTAAAAAGTAAATAAACGAGTAAATAAAGTTTTGTCGCACCTTTTAAAGAATGTAACTGCTATAGTTCTTCCGTAGAAAAATTTCACAATCGCTTTCAAATGAAAAAAAAAATAAATAAAAGTACAAAGAACATCAAAACACATTTTATCGAAGAAAGAAAAAAAACCTCGTTCGTTAATAAAATATCTCGAATTTTATTTTTAATCCGTTGCCAGTTGTTAAATCGAAGTAAAGAATAAAATGCTCTCGTGAATGAACAATTTTTGTAATCAAAAAAAAAATCGTGTGCCAAAAAAAATAAATAAATAAATAATAATAATAATAATAAATTAAACAAAAAAAATGAATAAATAAACAAAAAATCGTCTGCCCAGTCAGTCATTTTTTTCTGAGCCTGCATTTCCGCCATGTTTGCGGAGTCGGAGTCGGAATCAGAGTCCTCACAGAAGATTTTTCAGAAAAGTACTTTACATACATTTTTTATCAAAACCGTTTTCTTACACAGTTAGTTTGAAGGAAATCCGCCTTTAAGTTCAGAATCAACATTCAATTTAAATTTCCCAGCAGGCGCTCATGTTAAAATTTTTTTGAACGGTTCATCATTGAACGAAAAATGGTTCAAATTGAAAAGTGAAATATGGGAATGAGTCTCTCCGAGATCTTTCGAACAAAAAAAGTTTATTCAATTCGGACGGTTCACTTAAAAGTTATTAGGTGGAGAAAGGTTGCTTGAACGGTTCAATGTTGAACGAAAAAATGTTCAAATTGAAAATTTAAATACGGTAATGAAGTATCCTTGCCGAGATCTTTCGAACAAAAAAAAGTTTGTTTAAATCGGACTGTTCACTCAAAAGTTATTAGGGGTGAGAGCTTGTTTGAACGATTCAATGTTGAACGAAAAATTGTTCAAATCGAAAATTTAAAAACGGGAATGAAGTATTCTTGATGAGATCTTTCGAACAAAAAAAAGTTTATTCAATTCGGACGGTTCACTTAAAAGTTATTAGGTGGGGAAAGGTTGCTTGATCGGTTCAATGTTGAACCAAAAATGTTCAAATTTAAAATTTAAATACGGTAATAAAGTATCCTTGCCGAGATCTTTCGAACAAAAAAAAGTTTGTTTAAATCGGACTGTTCACTCAAAAGTTATTAGGTGTGAGAGCTTGTTTGAACGGTTCAATGTTGAACGAAAAATTGTTCAAATCAAAAATGTAGATACGGGAATGAAGTATCCTTGAAAAGATCTTTCGAACAAAAAAAAGTTTGTTCAAATCGGACTGTTCATTCAAAAGTTAGTATCGCGGGACCGGTTATTTGAACGGCTCAAAGTTGAACCAAAAATTGTTCAAATCAAAAATCAAATACGGGAATGAGCTGTACTCGCCGAGATCTTTCCAACAAAAAAAAGTTTGTCCAAATCGGAATGTTCATTCAAAAGTTATTAGGGGGGGGGACAGACAGACCGACAGACCGACCGACAGACCGACACACAAATTCCCCATCTCAATACCCTACTTTCAAATTTTTAATTTTTCGATATTCATTTTACCTCTTTATTTTTTTAACTTGGCGATATTTTTTGGACTTGGCGATATTTTTTGGACTTGGCGATATTTTTTTTAACTTGGCGATTTTTTTTGGACTTGGCGATATTTTTTAGATGCATTAAGCTACTTTTCCTACTTTTTTCGTCTTTCTTTTATTTTTAACGGGAAAGTAGGCTAAAAACAGCAATTGATTGTAGCAAAATAAGTGAACGTAAACATTGGGCTGCCAGGAAGAGCACGTGCGGTGCGCAAGCGCTATGTACAGTTGTACACTTAAAGATCATCCTACAATTGCCAAGGTCATTCACTTATTAACTATTTATTTCAAATAATAAAGTTTAGTGCTGATCATTCGTAACTTCAAATGAGAGATGTTATACTTTTATCATTTCGTTTTTGCCATATAGGTGAGAAATTAAGCAAAATACTTAAAATTCAAGGCCAGATAGGCAGATAAAGATATTATTTTATTTTGCTAAAATTTTGCACAATAAATAAGCTTCATCAGGGGCAACTTTTCCGCACCCAGGCTAAATTTATTTTGTACTTTTATTTTTTCACTCCACCCTAATGTACATTTAAAAATGACTAAAAACGTGCAGATTATTGAAGCAAATACACCCTCAGCGCGGTCATTCTGAGACAGCAGTTTCGTCCTTATTCTGAACTCTTCAATTAAGAATAGCCAATAACCGAGCCTCCAGCTCGATTATTTGACCGAGCTGTGGGCGTATTTGCTTCAGTTCTGCCTTTGCCTTGGCTTATGGGCGGTAACTCATTGCGTAACACATAATATTGTAATCAAGACACACGGCAGTGTGTCAACCAAGTTCGTGCTGCACATCTGCTAGTGTATCTTTACACGAACCATTTCGGGCTACTTTCGACCCCTCCGTTTCTCAAGAACTACTTCATCTACATGCTTTAAATTTTGTAAGTCTATTAGAGTGACATAGAACACCCATAATCCTAAATTTTATGAATATATCTCTTTTAGTTTTAAAGTTATTAATATTTAAAAAGTGAAAATATGGCGATTTTCTTATTTAGATTATACACTCACTCATCAAAATGTTTACTTACTTCCAAGTGTCTCAGAATCTTAAAATTTGGCATCAAGGTATATTTCCATACACTAACTATGGGAAAAATCTAAAAAGTCCAAAAACTACATTAAAAAAGCAAGAAAAAAAGCATTTTTTTATGAGTATCTTGGCGCGATTTATAAATGGTTCGTCAAACAAAAGCGCCAAAATGCTTGTAAAACGTTGCCAAAAATAAAACACTTAAGTTTAAAATCAAATGTTTTATTGTAAGCTGTTTCAAGGCTTAGTTTGCCTTGGCGGAAGATTAAAAGGTTTATCAAGATGAAATAAATAATTCGAAAACTTAAATAGGGTCAGGTGGGGGAAAGTGGGCTAAAATCGAGCTTTTTTTAGAAACAGTCTCAAAATCACATGATTAAATTTATTTTAAGGAAACTTCTGATGCATTTTATATACATTGGGTTCATATAGATAAAGTATGAGGCATAACAATTTTATTTTGTTAGATTGTTTTCTCTCAGTGATGCATTTAAAACATGATGTGTTGATAGCCCCACTTTCCCCCATGTCAGTAAGGTAAAGTGGGTCTAGTACAGAAACTAGTGAAAATTTAAACAAAAACGTGTAAATAATGATTGTGACGTAAGTATACAATGAAATTAAAATACCTTAATTTCATTTAAATGTACAAATGCGCAAAATATATTTTTTTATTTGTTATTTATCGAATAAAACAATCCATCAGTTTTATTCTTTTTACTATCATTCACAATACTGAAACATTCTAGAACAATCTGCAACTTTCTATTGTTTTCAAAAACGTGCCAAATGTCGCCAAGCTTGGCGACTTTTGGGGATTTTTCGCCAAATTTGGCGACAAAAATAAGATGCCAAAAGTGATGCCAACTTTGCGATATCTTGCAAATTTCTTGCCAAGCCCATTGACACCCATGTTAAACTAATGGCAAAGCAGGAAAAACAGCAAGAAAGTAAATTTTTGCATGTAAATTAACAGAACAAAGGCCAATTTTAGCAACATAATAAAAAATAAGCACATAAAATCATAAAAATTGTACCAATTCTCTAATTATGTAACGCCATCGTAAACTTTTAGGAAAGTTCAGCCATAGACCCATTTTACCCCACCTCAGAAAACCACTCATAATAAATAGAATTCTAAACTTTGCTTTTACATCTTTTTGTGGGGCTGATTCTTAGATGTTCTACTACAAGTCTATACCAAAATTAATTTCATTTTCCAATAAATGATGCTTCTAGAGGAAAGTTCATAAACAGCTAACTTTTACATATCACATGCAATGACCATAAAAAAACGTTTTGTAATTATTTAACTTGCTTAGGGTGTTCTAAAACTAACATAAAAATATTTGCTATAATCCCAATTTATGTCTTAAAAAAAGAATTAACAAATATTTCAATTATAAAAGAGAAAATAAGTTTTTCAAAATAGCCCCACTTTCCCCCATAGACCCACTTTCCACCACCTGACCCTACATATAGCTATGAACTTAACTGTGATCTTTGTTACTATAAGTTTGAATATTAATAAAATTGTTCAGTTTTTAAAAAGAGCTCATTATACTGATGTAATTTTCTTTACAAATCTCATCTTTATGTTCGTTAAAGTGTGTTTCTGCCGTTCTGCCTCTTATAATAGACCCAATTTTATCTCGCATCCTTCAAATATGAGTCGTACAGTACATTTATTAATAGGTGAGTCCAATATTTTACACAAAATAATTCCGATGCCACCTGACGGCAGCTGCTTATTCCATTCAATTGCATATACATTGCATAATCAATATTGCTACATTCGAACATTGTTGAAAAAAACTTTATCAGTAAGTATACCACTCTTCAGTCTTTTAACTCAAATAAAAATATATGTGCATATATGAAAAACAACTGAAGGACAGTATTTAATCAGTAGTATATTAATTTGTGTCTAAATGCAAGCATAACGGTTACTTCGGCTTTTCAAAAAAGCATGATATCCTAACAAAAACATAAATGTGAAAAAGGAGCCAAGTTCGGTTGAAACAACGTTTGGGCAGTTTGAACCAGCGGTGCCACCGACAAAAGAGTTGAAATCTAACAGGCTCCAAGTTCTATAGCTGTTCTGTTAACTACAGTCGTGAGAGTTATTGAAATGTTCATTAATTTATTTTAATAACATTTCGTTAGTTCCTTTCATATCGGCTTCGGAACTGGGCAAGTTTTAATCGTCACGAAATTACGTTCAAAAAAATCCGACTCCCGTCAGTTAGAAATGAACTTGCCAAGTTATAAGAAGCCGATATGAAAGGAACAAACGAAATGTTATTAAAATAAATTAATGAACATTTCAATAACTCTCACGACTGTAGTTAACAGAACAGCTATAGAACTTGGAGCCTGTGTATGAGTTTCCAACTCTTTTGTTCGGTGCCGCACCGCTGGTTCAAAATACTGCCCAAACGTGTGTTTCAACCGCAACTTGTGCTCCTTTTTCACATTGATGTCTTTTTGGTTTAGCGACTTTAATTACTCTTCTTGACAGTACAAACACATAGTTCTATCCATACTTCACATGCACCCTCCAATAAAGAAAACAAAAAAAATAACAGGAGTGTTTGTAACCCTCAGGAGTTTTGATAACATTAATGTTAATTTTAAAATGTCTATGGTGGTAATAAAACCGTATTAATGTTTTTTACCCGTTTGTAATCTGTGTTTTTGTTTTTAAGAGACAGAAAAACACAATTGCTATTTATCGAAAAAATTGGCATTTTCTAATGGCAAGCGTGCTACGCCTAATCCTACAGGATAGTATATACTTATATATAGTACGATTTCCTTCAGTAGAGGTTGTGACAGATGTTAAAAATTCTTTCTATCACACTCTCAAAAATCTTAGATATGTGCGTTGCAAAAGTCGTGAGGATTGATATGGGGAAGACAATTACTATGGTACTTTATTATAATGTAATTTTATTGAAATAAAAAAGTAATTAACTGACAAGAACGGCAGTTTGTTCCTCTGGAGAGGCAAAAACATGGGAGGTTTAGTCTTCTAGGCGAATTTCTTATTAAAATGGGGCGGAGAGATCCAAGTATATTGTAGCCCTTATGAATTAAACCTTGAAGGTGTGGTTAAAGTCATGTACAAAGAGAGAGAATGAACTGGCTTCTGTATTTTTGTTTATCTTGTTGCTCATTATATAATATAGCCCATATCTGTTATTAAATTTAGCTAAAAAAGTTTGTCCATTCAATATGCTCACAACTTAAATTTAACATATTTTATGTTTAAAATGAAGCATTCATGATGCTTTTGTAGCTTCAATCCAAATTATATTTTGTTTCTTACACTCGAGGGGCTCTGCCCCCTGCTCGCTATCGCTCACCAAGCCCGTTGTTCATCTGCGGCAACTATCTCACCGTGTCTTCGGTGGCTCAATCATCAACCCGCTTCTGGTGGTTTGGATTCCAATCGACTATATGCCACCGAATACGGCATCCCCGCTGAAAAAGAAAATAATACCCTCCCCCATCTTGATGTTAAATAATCCTTTTCTTTTTCTGAAATGTTCACATACCCTTTAAAAGCACAGTAACAGTTCCTTTACAATTTAAAATAATTCACCAAGCAAATGAAGATACCCCCCCCCCCCCATCCTGAAATAAAAAGGAAAAAAATATGCACATAATGGGGGAGTTTCCTTCAGTCAAAAGTACTACTTTTTAATAATGAAATTGATAGAATGATATAAAAATATAATATGTGCCCGGAAAATACTTTAATTTTCCCAACAGTTTATTTTTTATTAATTTTTTTAAATACCCTACCTTGAAAACGGGGCGTGGTTTTTGTGACGTCAGTGGTGCACCTAACAGCTCTCTTTCCAATAATAACACCATTTTGCTTGACTTGAGTTGTCCAATCGCAGGAATCGGTGACGTCACGACCTTCGTCATCTCACTACAACCAATTAGATTTCGCGCTTACGTGCACCACTGACGTCATGCGCAGATGTTTTTTTTTTTTCGGAATAGCATCTGCGCACCGGTTAAAATAATTCATAAAAAATATATAACTGTGTCAAAAAATAAAAAAATGGTCAATTCCTATGTTTTGAAGCATGTTCTTTCAGAAAAAAATACTTTTGAAAATTCGGAAACTTCCCATTAAAAAACATAGTAAAATATCTAGCGCAAACAGAAAAATCCAACTTCTTTTCCCTCGCAGAAAAAAAAACACAACCTCAAACAGGCAATGTAATTCATATGAAATCACTTAAACAAAGGAAAATGCCATAAGGAAAAATGACACAACCTTCTCTAAATATTGAAAAAAAAAAGTCAAGAAAAGATGCGATAAAAGCAATAATGTACATTTGCGTTGAATTTAGGACGAGAAATAAACAAAACACGAAGAGCACCATTTTTGCTTATCGAACGCGACCTACAGTCAAAAGATTTTGGAGCTGTTTGGTCGAATGTAATATAATTTTGCTTGAGATGAGCCTTGAAAAATGGCTAAACCAGAATCACTTCTATCTCCTGTTATAATTAACAGAGAGAAATGGAACAAAGGTCTTTTTTTTTCAGAAAAAACCCCTTTCCAATGATACATAATATTAGAGGGTGGGGGAATTCACCCCCTAATTTGGTGAAGTATGTGAAATTTATGCTCAAAAATTAATATAGAAAAACTAACTCGAAATTAAAAAAAAATGGTTTCGAGGTGCAAGTCTACATGGAACTAATTTTGTACCAAATTTCAAGTCTGTAGGTGCTATGGGGCCGCCTGGATGCAGGCCAGCCACAAACATCCTTTCACAATATCTTAGAGCTTACTTTTTTTTTAATATATAGAGATAATTTATACTTCTGGTGAATGTATGGACAAGAGATAGTATTGGAAATATTAGAAGAAAAATTAATAATGAAAAATATGAGTTTCCAGATACAATCGGATTATAGTCTTTGAATTGTATGTTCTTGTTTTCAGTAAATTTAGACTTCAATATGAAGTTATACATGCAAATTAAATACATTTCTTTCAGAAAATACTGTTGTAGTCGCGATTGAATATATTTATGAGATGATCTAGATATGTATTTTAAATTAGAAATGGTTTCCCTTGACTGATTTTTGAAATAAACGATTCAATTATATATGTGCCATTGCAGACAGCACTTTGACAAAAGTGGCACGCATTCCATGTTATTAAAACTGGCTGTTGAGTTTCGCTGCTACTGTGCACATGCCAGAATTAAATACCTTTCACTATTGGCTCGAGTAGGCGGCCCCTTTCTCGAACGCATTCTGCTGACGTTCGAAATTCGAGAATTTCGAAACAATCAGAGGTAGCAGAATAATTAACTGCAAATGAAACATTGTCATCTTACTACCCTTTGTGAAAGATGATAGCTCTGGAGCTAATATTGCCATTTTATAGCTATCTGTTTGGAAATGAAGCGTTGAACCAGATTGTGTGACTAATTGAAAACAAGCTGGATTATTAGAAATATATATTGTGTTTCTTGGAATTGTTTCTTACAATTTACACACGGTGAATGCTATTAATTGCCATTGAATACAAGCTAGTTAATGGCTGTATATGATTATCAATTTTTTTCCCAATAGTAATATTTAATTGAAATCGCTTTGAATTTCCTGTGAAATAATATACATACTTGGTTAATTAAAACTTCTTATAGGCACATGTTTCCGAATTGTAAAAGTTTTTTTCAAGTAAAAATAATTGACCTTTGATGAATTTCAGGAATTGATCCAACAAAACTCACCTAAACAATACTTTTCCCCCTTGATTTTTAAATCTCTCAAATGAAAACAATACTTTGTTAGTCGGACAAAAGGCGTTTGAATCTTTTATCATCCATTGATTAGATCTGATTTAGTTCAGCCATTGTTCTGAAATTCTATCACTTGGCTGGCTAAAGAGGAGATGGGAGCAAGGGACTGATTAGACAGTCAATATATCAATTGAGGGTAGCATTTAAGCTGTTTGTCAGGCAAATGAGTAGTATTCACTCGATTTGCAATCGGGGAAATAGAAAGATATAATGGAAGGAATGCTTTTCTGTGGAAAAATGGCTGTAAACACATCATTAGGCTTAAGATATTTTAACTAATATTCAAAAATTATCATAAAGTATGGTAAATTCCTACTTTAGGGTCCGGGTTTGGCGATTTTTTTCAGACTGTGAGCAGAATGGCAGAATTAATAAATGGTTGGCAGCAAACTATAAATCTAAATTAGAAACCATAAATCTAATGATTGCCACATTTAATAATTTATCGCCGGATCTTAAACTAGGATTCATCCATAAAGTATATTTATTCTGCAATTAATTAGCTGTATACTAACAACAGTAAGAATAAAAATGTGAAATGACAATGTAAGTGTAAAATGACATATGAAGTGTAAATCTTTAAAGTGATGACGACAAATGATATTTTTTTTTTTTTTTTACAAAACATAAACTTTTTTTCTCTTTCAACGCTAAATTACTTTTTGGAAGACATAATATTATTTTTCTAAAGTTACACTTTTATGTTATTTTTACGCATGAATTTATGGTGTATTACAGTATAATTTTTTTTAAACGTCTTTTGTACAAGAGAAATAATGTATTTCTGCTGCCAATTCTTAATATTGTTTACAGTGCAAAGGTAGAGAAATCATGTGCAAGACCCAAAATATAGTTTATATCAAGCAAAGGTCAATTTACTTATGATTTCAAGGTAATATTTGTTGAAAACATCTTAATAACAGAGAGGATCAAACCAAACACTCTATAAAGCAGTTATTGTCTGCCCACGGTTACTATGCGACTGGAAAACGTCCAGCTAAGACTAGTCTGAATGAATTAGGAGGGGGTGGGGAGGAAAAAAAAAACTAATGCGTGTATCTTTATCATTTCAATATATCTCAGCTCAATTTGGAGTCTTAGGGCCCTACTCCACATCAGCGTAAAAAGCGACCGAAACCGAAGGCAGAAACCGAAAATCAGGGTACTTTCCATAGGAACACTATGTAATTCATTTTACGTTTCTGCTTTATTTTTCTACTTTACGTCAATGTGGAGCAGGGCCCTAACTCACATCTGCAAAATCTGGCAGCCCTGAATACCAATGGATGCTTTCATTTCTGCCGGTAAATCGGATATTAGCCTTTCCATCTCATCGGCTGTCAGACTGTAGACATTGACTGACCGTGAATGTGTGGTTTGTGGAGTTTGAGGGGGAGCACAATCCTCCTTTGGGGGTGGCTATTCATAGTTATCCTGAATTACTTGCTTTTGTTAAACTTCTGCTAATATTTTGTTTTATATTGTAAAATAATACCGACTTACTAATACATAAAAACTATTTATTCTCAACAGCATTAAATTTCCAACACAATTCTTCACAACTGTTTTTTTTTTATAAGTATTTATGATTATTTTCATTAAACTTTTTATCATATTTTTTTATGCGTCCTTTGGATTGCAATGAAATGTGTTTCACTATTTAATGATAACTCTGATCGGAAATGAAAATTGTTTCATTTCAAGAGTATTTTCGTATACGTTAACAAATTGTTGATTTAAATTTGAAATGTATTGTTAATTTTGTTAATTTATTGCTAAACAGATAGATACGTAAAGAGCCATTAAACACTTGAATAACTCAAATGCCTTTTTTACTTTTCTGAATTTCTTTATTTCTCTGCACTATGCTGAACCAATTGGCCTCGATTGTATTGTGCTGTAAATTAAAGCAATGTGTAATAATAATAATCATAAAAAGATAAGAATAAGAATGATACTCATAGTAACAAAACTGAACAAATCTCCCCCCCCCCTCACACCCCGAAAAAAAAACACAAATCCGTTATCACTTCTTGCTTAAATACTCACGGAAAGCAACAAACATTATCTTTAATATGTTATCTTATAGAGTTTGATAAAGTATTAAGGAAGTTATAGTTTTTTTTAAAGAAACGGGAACATATACATATTATATTTTATTTGAAACAGTTCAACATTTTTAAACAGTTTTATAAAATAAAATAAGTAACCTGCAGCAATATTCTTTAAACATTTGATGCCACTTAGTTTCCCTCTATTAAGTAAATCTTGAATTAAACAGTTCTATATATATGCGAGCAATCAACTTAGCTTAACTCACTTATATGCCTGAATGGCGTCTCAAACACTACCAGTATGTGTTCTGAGAGATAAAACCAATCATTCTTAGACCAAAGAAGAAAAGAGTAAATTTCATTCCAAGTTGTTTGTGTCCAACTTATTTACTTAATACCATCCCAAAGAAAACTCGTTAGTTTTGTTTTGTGGGATCATGGCAAAGAAAACATCTCATTAGAAAAAAAATTCGGATGAACAAGAATGGGGAAAAAACATACATTGTGTACATTCATCAACCTTATCTGAATCCTTTCAAATACAGCTTGTAATCAAAAAAAGCAATCTGAAACAAAACTTTTGTTATTCTTGTAAGGGGTATATCGGAAGAGCCTAAATTTTTCCTTTGTCGCCAAATGACTGGTTTATTTATGTTTTTTTTTTTACCGAAATGGTTTTAAAATAATGGCAAGTATTTTATCCTATGAATTAGAATACGGGGAGAAGAAAAAACGAGCTTCTTAACGAATAAATTATTTCAGCAACAAAATTTTAAAAGTAAATAATGCGTAAATTATCTGGTAAAATTTAATTGCAATTTTCTACAATTAAAGAAACTGGGAAACACGGCCATTTACTTAAGCATATATAATCTGAATTAAGATTTTCAGTGTAAAATATTAAGATTGCAATGGCGACTTTATGTTAAATATAAATACTTGCATAATAAATAAAATAAACTTTTGTGCACAATACTCATCTTAAAAATAACAAATTTGGATTTTCTCTTGTTCCTTTCAGAATGTTGTTGCAAAATTAATCTTTAAAATATTTTTGTATATTCGAAGGTTATAAAAATGATAAATTAATGTCATTAATATTATTTATACTCACTCTAAAGTTTTTCATTTCTCAAGCAATTAAAAGTTTTTCCTAGCTCATGGATATGCTGCTTTTGCATTGTATAAAAGGTGCTAGAACTTTCTGTGCATATTTATTTATCTATTTATTTATTTATATTATTATATTATTATTATAATTATTTTACATTAAAAAAAATTTTGAAATATTGTTCTATAACTTGAATCTCCGGAAACTATACACTTAATCATTGAACCAAAATATAATTAATTATTAAAATGTACATAATTATTAAAAAAAAAACATTTGACTGTCGCCATTTTAGGAAAAATAAACCCTAGAAGAAACCATTGAGAATTTAGATTTGACATTAATTCTATATCAGCATCTTTTATCTTTATTGCTATTTTTGCGTAAGAGACGTGAATTTATTCTTCGCAATTAGTTTTAATAATTAAAGCGTACCATTAACATAATTTATAACTTTAACTTAGGATAAAATATTAATGTTATGCCGATGGTATTCATGAGAGTAGCCCATTTAGTTCTTAACAGACTTTCTTGCTTTAGAAATGTTGAATTTTAAAACAAAAGTATTTGGATACGCAATTGATAATACATAAAGTGGTAGCAAATATTGGAAAAATGATTAAATCCCATTTCGCCTCAAAAAGTCTTCACTAATTTTTTCTTGGTTACTTTCTTAGTGGAAAAACACGGTTTGCTTTAAGGGAAGTATCTGCGTTCCTTGTTGTAATAGATGAAACTAAATGGTTCTGTCAGTTCAAACATGAAAATGTCTTTTCACCAATCGCTTTCGTTTTTGAAGCTGTGTTCGTGACTGCATACACATTTGTTTTGTGTATTTCGACACAGGGCTTTTTCTTTCTTTTTTTCCCCTTTGGGTGATTCTTTGTTCCAATTTTTTAAAGGATTTCAAGAAAGCCTTGATAATAACATACACAAAAATAATTAATGAAATGCCCTATCTTTGTTTAGCCTTTAAATTGTGTAATATTAATTTGATATCACAGACATGAAACTCAACTGTACGTCAGAATAAATGCTATTTTTTAAAAAATTAAGTCTTAGTAGAGAGCTAATTTTGTGTTAAACAATTAATTTTGAAGATAAATAAGTTTTATTAAAACATAAATGGCCAACAATTGGCGTTTTTATGATTTGTTCTAAAGAAACAAATATCCCCAAATAAAAACTTCAAACATATTTAAAAATTTCAGAAAAGATACCATACATTGTTTTTTTTTTTTTTTTTTTTTTTTTACACTCCTGACATATTTTCGAATCTTTTGCGAGTTCATGAAAACAATCTGTGTAATGCATATCTCCATCAAGAAAGTTCATAACCCTTTATAAACACCAATCTAAAAAATAATAAAACTACTGAAGGCTAACAATGACAGATAAGCTCAAATTTGGAAATCTGACAGTTGGATTTATAAACCTGCCTTCATGGCTGCTTGGTAATATTACAACTATCAACATTGTACATCATAATAGTTCCTAGATTTGAAAGGGGAAACTAGTATCTTGTTTGTTCAAGTTCCCGAACAGTTTTCCATGCACATGAAAAACATTTTCTAAAATAACTAAAGCTTCAAAAACAAAAAAGCTGGAGAAAAAAATCTATATACGGAATTGCTTCACTTGTAGATAATATTTTTGTGATATTAAGCAACAATTGCTAGTCACCAATTAGTTGTGCGCTGATTATTATTTCAGAAAAATAAAATCATTATCCAATGAAGACAATGACAAAAGGGATCACCATATAAGAAAGACAAGCCAGATAATGGTTTTGTTAGCGTATTTTTAATAAATAAAAGTTTAAATATTTGAACATGGAGTTAAATGAAACAATTTTTTACATTACGCGCAATGCTAGGCTATTTTATATGACATTAAATGATAGAATTTAGTATCACTTTTTTTTTAAACAAGTATTTGGTCAATGCCGGCTAGCTAAGGGAAATGCGTAAAAATTTTAATCATGTTGCTTCTATCATAAGTGGAGCCATACTATCTTCAACTGCGCTAAATTTCGGCGTGTTACGTGCGTTAACAGAGCACTCTTCATAAACATAAAAGATTGCCTCTTACTGAAAAAAAGGTGTTTTTAATAATATGATATGACAAATTTACAGACAAAAACAGTTGTTTTTAATAATATGACATTACAAATTTACAGACAAAACACAAACACTTACGACTACATACCGCACACAAACCGCATATACACAAATGTTTAAAAAATAAAGTATAAACTGATAGATCTAATACCTTTAAACGAGCAATTCTTGTATATATCTAATATCTTTAAACGAGCAATTCTTGTATATATATATATATATATTTATTTATTTATTTATTTATTTATTTTTCGGATCTCGAAAACGGCTCTAACGATTTTGATAAGATTTGGTATTCAGATAGAGTTTTTGTTTTTGAGTTCATCTACGTCGGCGTTTTTTCTGTAAAAACGCGAGTTTTCACAAATACCCCGTTTTTTTTTGTGCCTTCATTGAAAGTTTGCGAAGCTTTTATTTCGCCATTTTCTTTATGACTACTTCAATTGTTACTGTTTCCTAGCGACTAAGGCTCGACCGATGCATCGGCCAGGCCGATGCATCGGCGCCGATGGTTGAAATTTTTTCCATCGGCCATCGGCATCGGCCGCCGATGCTAAATTGGGAAAAACATCGGCCCATCGGCCTCAAAAACATCTAAATGCCGATGGCTGGCCGATGTTTAAACAAAAAAAAGTTTTCTTAAGAGGAAATTCTATCTTCTCTATTTTTTACTTCACAATTAAAAGTACGTTCACCATGTGGCTTGAAATCGAGCGGCAACGGGACCAACACAGTTCTGGGTTTTGGAATTTTCTGAATCGGTCAGATTCCAAAATTTTCACAACACAGTAGGTACTTTCCGAGCGATCTCTTTGATGAGAGTTTTTAGAATGACAGTAAAGCCTCTGAATGAAGGGATTAATTTTTGCTCATTTTTTTCTTTTTTCTTTCTTTTTTTGTGTGTATGTGAATGAAAGCACTTTTTTTTTCTTTTTAATTTGAAAAAGATGTTAGCCAGATTCATTTGGCAAACACATTTATTTTAAGAGAAGAAGGGATCTATGCTGTAAAATTTTGAGGAGGGACTCACCTCTGATTTCTCTGTTACGTGATAAGATCATTGTTTTCATTTTGCTTTTCTCAAATCGAATATTGTGTTACTCAATTCTAAATTATCAAGTCTTGAATTGAATATTGAGAGAAAAAGGATGGGCTTCACAAAGTCTCCCTCGATATTTTTTTGAAAGAGATGTCCTGAAATGCAATTGCAGGATGCCTTTGTTGCCACCTCTCAATATATTTTAAAAATTTCTTTTATTTTTGAATTCGTTTATTAAATATTTACTTTTTTATTTCTTTAATTTTTACTTATTTGCTCATTTAATATTTTTACTTTTTTTTAATTCATTTTCTGTGTGTGATAGTGCAAACTGCGTTTTCCTCGGGGGGGGGGGGGGGCAGTTGACTTTATCCGGGAGGGCAATGATCCTCAGCCTAAATTCTTGTTATGACTTTGCTCTCGAATCATCGAACGAGTCGAAAGAATTACTGCTACGTCTTCGAGTGTTCTGCTTACATACAGTTAAATTTATTCATGAGTTCCCCCTTTTCCTGTTTCCCCCATAAATGGGAATAAAAATACCATACTTTCACAAAATTGAATGCATTGAAAATAATAAACGAATAAAAAAATTATGCTACTAGTGCATAATTGGTATTTAAAATTTTTTTGTTTACTTTTGTGTAAAAAAATGCCCAAATTTAGAAAATACATAAATGTGTCTCTTTTTTTTTCATTTTTCTTTTTTTTTTAAATTAAAATAATACATAAAATTTGAAGTTATTATTTTAAGTGACACAAGTATGTGCAGGAAAATCTAGTGAACACTAAATCGAGTGGTAGTAAAATAGAAATTTAGGCCAATTTCTGAATTACTTTATCCCAATGATTACAATTAAACTGTATTCGTAGAAATAAAAGTAGAATGAAATGAATATATGACCCTTCAAATCTCTTATAAACATTTATTTTTCTAATCGTTTGATTTTTTTTGCCATCGGCCATCGGCATCGGCCATCGGCCGATGGAAGAGGAAAATGATCGGCCATCGGCCATCGGCCAACTTTGAACAATCGGCCAACAATCGGCATCGGCCCATCGGCCAAAAAATGCCATCGGTCGAGCCTTACTAGCGACCACGTTTTGTTATAAAAATTGGATTTCACATTTAATCACATCAGCGCGAGTTTAAATTTTATAGTATTTGGCAACGTTAAATTGTTATTGTTTTTGAAATGTTAAAGCAAGGCTTCACTAGATATAGTCTCTTATACAGGCTGTTTCGCTTATTCAAAAGTTTCATTATAACAATAGATTTCATATTTAATCACATCAACGTAAATTTAAATTTTTATGGTATTTGGCAAACGAGTTGTGGCAACACGTGATAATTATTATTGTTTTTGAAATTTAAAAGAGATGAATCAAAATAAAGTTAGAATTGGGTGTGGGCCGCGATGGTCGGATCGGTAAGTCGTCGAACTCGTAACCGGAGGGTCCCGAGCAGATCATATAGAGGGAGCCGAGCCGATCAAAGATCCACCGTCTTCATTAATGGTGGCTAGGGGACGTTAAAAATGTTCGTGGTCATAAAATCCTCCAAATGAAACGATACCTCTGTGGGATGCTGGGCTAAGGGTTTGCTCGGCCCTTGGGCCTGGTTAAAAAATGAACGGAGCGCTCTTCGGGGCCCCATCCCGGTTAAACCACGAGTTGTGGTATGTACGGGGGGGAACCTTGGAGTGTGAAGTGAAGTGAAAGTCAAAACCAACTGTAACCAAATGCGTACTGGAGAACAGGGACTCTGCATCCTTTCTCATCAACCCCTCCCGCGCTTTCAGCGCCAAATGAAATGAAATTGGGTGTGATTTTACGGTGAGCATGGATTAAATAAGGTTGTGTTTTTTAAAACAAATTACGGCTGTTTTAAATGCGTAATTGCAACCAAAGGCAAAAAATGCTTTTCAAGTTTATCTAAATACGTACTTTGCATTTTAGAAAAAAAAAAAAAAAAAAAAACGAGTTTACAAACCTCTTTTTTTTTTTTTTTAACCGAGTGGGCTCGGTCCCCAGGTACTATTTATTTATATATTTATTTATATATTTATTTATATATTTATTTATTTTTCGGATCTCGAAAACGGCTCTAACGATTTCGATAAAACTTGGTATTTAGATGGAGTTTTGGTTTCTGAGTTCATCTACGTCGGCGTTTTTCTGTAAAAACGCGAGTTTTCACAAAAAACCCGTTTTTTTTTGTGCCTTCATTGAAAGTTTGAGAAGCTTTTATTTCATCATTTTCTTTATGATTACTTTCATTGTTACTGTTTCTTAGCAACGACGTTTAATTATAACAATCGATTTCATATTTAATCACATCAGCGCGAGTTTAAATTTTATGGTATTTGGCAACGTTAAATTGTTATTGTTGTTGAAACGTTAAAGCAAGGCTTCACTAGATAAGTGTCTTATACAGGCTGTTTCATTTATTCAAAAGCCATGGAATAAAAGCAGTGATGATTGTCCACCGACATCTGTTCAATTTTATAGTAACTTACATTATATAAAAATCAGATTACTTTTTACTTTTCAAGTACGATTTCAAAATTGAGTATAAAAGTGTGATAGTTCGTTTTAAAATACTTTTTTTCCTCCTCAAGAGTGTTTAGTAAGATATTTCAGGTAAAAAATCAATAAATATGAAATTCAATTTTCTTAAAATATTAAGTTTTCAAACAAAATTACATCTATCTAATATATTTAGACGAGCAATTCTGGTATATTTATATTTATTTCGGATATCGAAAACGGCTCTTACGATTTTGATAAAATTTTGTATTTAGATAAAGTTTTGGTTTTTGAGTTCATCTACATCTGCGTTTTTTCTGTAAAAACGCGGTTTTTTGTGCCTTCATTAAAAGTTTGACGAGCTTTCTTTCGCTATTTTCTTTATGATTACTCTTATTGTTACTGTTCACAGCAACCACGTTTTATTATAACAATGGATTTCATACTTAATCACATCAGCGTAAATTTAAATTTTTATGGTATTTTACAAATGAGTTTTGGCAACACGTTAGAATTATTATTGTTTTTGAAATTTAAAGAAGATCAATCAAAATAAAGTTAGAATTGGGTGTGGGCCGCGGTAGTCCGATCGGTTAGTCGTCGGACTCGTAATCCCGGCCCGATCATATAGAGGAAGCCCAGCCGATAAAAGATCCACCGTCTTCGTTAATAATGGCTGAGGGACGTTAAAAATGTTCGTGGTCATAAAATCCTCCAAGTGAAACGATACTTCTGGGGGATGCTGGGCCAAGGGTTTGCTCGGCCCTAGAGCCTGGCTCAAAAATGAACAAAGCTCTTTTCAGGGCCCCATCCCGGTTAAACCACGAGTTGTGGTGTGTACGGGGGGAACCTTGAAGTGTGAAGTAAAATGAAAGTCAAAACCAACTGGAACAAAATGCGTACTGGAGAACAGGGACTATGCATCCATTCTCATCCACACCTTCCGCTTCTTCGGCGCCAAATTAAACGAAATTGCGTGTGATTTTATGGTGAGCATGGATTAAATAAGGTTGTGTTTTAAAAACAAATTACGGCTGTTTTAAATGCGTAATTGCAACAAGTACTTCGCAATCTAAACAAGTACTTCGCATTTTAGCAAAAAACACAAGTTTACAAACCTCTTTTTTCTTTACCGAGCGGGCTCGGTCCCCTGGTACTAGATAATAAAATAAAATCTGGAAGGAAAGAATATAACATTAGAGTAACAAAAACTTTTATTGACTCATCAAATCGAATATTGTCAAGGCTGCTGCTTAATTAAAATCAAAAGTCAATTATGTTTTCCGTGTTTTACTGATATGCGTACCTAAAACAACCGGTTAAAATATTCAATAGTAGTTTGTTCAATAACTGCTTTATAGTCTCCGTTTTTAATTCAGGGCTGCAAACAGACATGTAATGCGTTAGATAATTTTAGTGTTTCAATTTGTTTAAAGGAAGAAATTTTCATTGAAAGCATTAACCTGACAGAGACAATATATACCGCTCGGTAATATTTTCGATCTATTAACTCATAAATTAGCTATGCAAGATTTGAGCCATTTCTTTTTGGAGTAATATGAAATGTTTCTGAATCAATAAAATTGTGCCGAAGCATACATTAAAAAAATGTTACATAATATGTATCTACATATATGCAATAATTTGATACATTATACACGCTAGACATAAACACATTGACTTTATATACATTAACTTAATGCTTGGTTTGTCTGAAAATACAATTTACTCAGTTACCCCATTGTTGAAATTTATGTATCTCAAAACTAATTATTATTTGGTTTGAGCTAACATAATGTAACTTTAGCCTTTCATTTGCAAAAATGTTCTGCAACTCATCTAACTAATTGTAATTCGTGAGTATTTTCGAAATATTTGTAAAATATTTAAGAAATCATTTTCTCAAATCTCTTCCATTTCTTCTGGTAGACTTAATTAATTTATTGTTCATAAATTGGATAGTTCAGTTTGATAAATATTACAAATGTATGTCAAACATATATTTGTAACAATGTAAATATTTAGAATGCGAATGAGAGATGTATTACTAATATTTGTCATGCAAATAAGTTACATTCATTGTGTCTGTATTTAAGAGAATTATACAATAAGATAAATGAATCCATTATTTCGAAAATACTTAAGTCATCCTGTAACAAGGACTAAAAATTTCATAGAAAATGTTGATTTGTCACATTTTGTTACATTTTGAATTGCAATTAGCTTCTAAAATTAAGGTTTTTAGATATGATATAAAATGTTACACAAATATGTTTTTAAATTTTATATATATCTCTATTTCTTTTATACATTTATTAACTTTTGGTACAGCACAAATCAAGAGCTTTTTACTGCTTTAACCTTATTATTCCATACATAAACTGTAACTAAGAGAAACTGTAATTAAAAGGAAACTAAGCAATCAGAAGGCATTGTCTTTTTACACACACACACGTAGATAAATAGATAGATAGATTGAGAATGAATACAATAAATAAAAAGGAAAATGCATTTTTTACACAAGTCATTCTTATCTGAAAGTTTCTCCAGCATTTTAAACCCGCAAAATGGAAACTAATCTGAAAAAAAAAAATCCTCATTCGAAAAACGGAAAATCGATAGAAAACTTAATTTGAAAAAAAAAGAGAGGAGAAAAAATAGAAGTAACAAAACTGTTTCTAAAAATTTGAAGTTAAATGAAAAATGATCAAACAATAATGTTTCTAGAAATGTTTCAGATCAATAAAAAAAAACACTTTTTAATCATGTTATAAATCCATACTAATTACACATAACTTTTTAATCATGCCGATTGTTGAACCCATTAATGCCTGACTTTTTTTTCCAAAGATATTTTGTATACTGGTTACAAACAGTGTTTAATGTACATGAAAAATAATTTAAAAAATATCATGTAAAAATAATTTTTTTTTATTCAAGAAGGAAAAATCGTCCCTTAAAAGTTACGATAGTCCCCAGAGAGTACATACTTTTTTCACTAATTTTTTTTTCTGCCGACGATATAATATTTAAAAAGACATTTTATAAGAAGAAATATAATTAGCAATTAACTTCAACTGGGAAGCTGGGAATAACTTTGAAAACGGCTATTTTTCTTGAGACTGTGAACGATGTAATTTTTGATAAAGATCATATTAAAACTGCTGTAGAACCCACTTTACAATGGTTATGTGCTGCAATCTGTTAATAACGAATTGAAACAATACCAAGGTACTAATTGAACATTATAATTTGGTTGAATTATTCATTTTTGGGAAATTCAGACCCTTTTTTGGACCATCTCTAAAAAGGGTCTCTAATCTTTAATAGGTTAACTTGTTCCTAAAAATATAGCAATTTTTAGCAACAAATAAAATGTTGCTAACGTATTATGTCAAATAGACTATTTAATATCAAGGAATGAATTTAATACAGTTA
The DNA here is from genome assembly GCA_038373865.1 of Uloborus plumipes. NCBI lineage: Eukaryota > Metazoa > Arthropoda > Arachnida > Araneae > Uloboridae > Uloborus > Uloborus plumipes. Next base: position 10,008 of record JAXGGA010012875.1, on the reverse strand, counting down.
GTATTTCATTATAAAATAATATCAGTTCCAAAAGTCTTTATTCAATATAGATAAATCAATGCAGCTGAAATAAATGCATTAACAATCAAGCACTTAACTAAAAAGTTTATTTTTATTTAATTTTGTTTCAAATAAATTAGCAATTTTTACATAAAGCCTTGCTGAAAAGCAAAATGTAAAAAATGATGTAAATTATCTGTTTTTCAAGAACTGAACTACTAAAAACTAGAAAAACTATTCGATGTTTTTATTACTTAATTTCAGTTATCTTTATCAGTGGTGGCGTCAAAAATTTAGCAAAAGATTACTGTGTTTTTGACTGGACGGTGACATTAAAATTTAAAATTTTCATGTTTAAATTTTTATATCTCATAATGCTTAATGTTTGAAATATGGTGCTATTTGTATAATGTTATATAACATGCCATTGAAATGAATAACTTGAAATTGCGGATCGCAGAAAGAAATTCTCCGTAAGTATTCAGTTGGGTATTTTGTGTTTTCATTTTAGTAAGGTAATATCATGAGAAGTAAGAAAAATTCGCTTTCGTCATCCTGTAGCACTACTCGCTTATAAATAAGGCAGCACATGAAACGCTAAAATATATCATCGTCTGCAAAAATTTGTATGTAAGTACAGACATCTTTATGCTTTGTACGTAAGATTAATATTTTTTAATTTTGCATATACATGAGCAATAGAACACTACATTAGAATTTATTTATTTATTTTTAATTTGTGAAAAAAACAAAGAGTTCTTTATTCGTCACAGAATAAAGATTTACAGAGTAAATCGAAACACTTTGCCCTGGTGTTCCAATTCAAATTTATTAAAAGGATTAAAAAAGAAACGAAGAAAAAATCAAAAGATTTCAACCCCAATTCTTCTAATCAAGGCTTAGACAAGAATTTATTAGTGTTTTCCCCAGCTGATGAAGGACTAGATCTTAAAAGTTCTAGCTTTAAAATAATTTTGTTCCAGGCGACGTTTTTGTACTTTAACTACGTGCAAAAAGTCATTCCGACTTTATGTAGCTAAAGTTCAGAGCACAGACAACGATGCATATGTATGAAGATTTTACAGGAGAATCTATGAAACCCGGAGATTTCAAGAAACTAAAGAAGAGTCAGTATTCCTCTCAGATGTTGTATAAAAAGTTAAACTAATCCATAAGTGATGGTTTAAAGAACAAAACTGATCTTGTGAAAGCCATGAGTGACTAGAATTTATATTAAATCTTGGTTTCTCAATTAAAATCAATTTTATTTAAATTAATTTCAATTTTTCATAAGTTCAAAATTATTTTAGATTTTTAATAACTTATACTTTTACTGGTATAGCGTTATAACCTGTATTTGACAGAAACCATTTGTTCTTATTTTCTCCTATGAATATTTTTTCTTTTTTGGTTATACCTATTGCAGGTTAACCCATTTATGCCCAAGTTTTTTAAAAAGTTTTTTTTTTCAATTTTTATCTGCTTAAAACTCTTACTTGGAATGCTTTACATACATTTTAGGTACAAAATAGATCGCCGTTGCCATATTTATTAAGTTATTTAACGTCCTGTTCACAGGATATTTTGTAGATATGTGAGCAAAATACGACCTTTCTTGACTGTACTTGTGCAAAGTAACATTACAGAAGGCATCTCTGGGTCAATTTTAAGCAAATCATTTAAAAATAGTTTAATCTTAGGAAAAATAAGTTCGCTAAAAAACTTACTTTCTATGGCTACCCATGCTGGATCGTTGCTTGACTGATTTGTCTGAAAATAGCTGTCAATAAATAAACTCTGATGTTTAAATGGTATACGCCCAAAATGTTGCGGCCGAAATGTCGCGGGCCAAAATGTCGCGGCCAAAATGTCGCCGGGAAAAAATGTCGCAGGCCAAAATGTCGCTGGTCAAAATGTCGCCGGTCCAAAATGTCGCCGGGCCAAAATGTCGCGGTCCAAAATGTCGCCGGTCCAAAATGTCGCCGGGCCAAAATGTCGCGGTCCAAAATGTCGCCGGTCTCAAATGTCGCGGTCCAAAATGTCGCGGTCCAAAATGTCGCGGTCCAAAATGTCGCCGGTCCAAAATGTCGCGGTCCAAAATGTCGCCGGTCCAAAATGTCGTGTGTCCAAAATGTCGCCGGTCAAAAATGTCGCGTGTCCGAAATGTCGCCGGTCAAAAATGTCGCGTGTCCAAAATGTCGCCGGTCAAAAATGTCGCGTGTCCAAAATGTCGCAGGTCAAAAATGTCGCCGGTCAAAAATGTAGAAGGTCCGATATTGATACAGTTAGTATCAAAAATTAAAATATATGAAAAGGCTTTTTTACACCGAATTAGCAAAAAATTGCTAATTGCTGTTGATGAACGTGTGCGTTAACGATAGTATGGACTAAAATTTTTAAAATACTAAAAAAAAAATTACCCTTTCGGCTTGTAACTGTTTCGAGCGCTTTCCAATAAACAAATAGTTTTCAAACAAGCGTACGTTTTTTATTTACAATAGCTTATTTCACCGTAACTCGCTATCTATCAACTTAAAAACTAATAGATTAGCAGCCCAAGACTAGTTTAATTGATATCGAAAGGAAAATTTGTGTGTTAAAAAAGAAGTTGAAGAACAGTGAACTGAATAAGAAAGATGTACAATGTTTGAAACTTGGTTTCTGTTAAAATTTCTTACATGATCGAAAGCAAGTCTATATTATTTGAATAATAGAGGTCTTTTTATTTTCTTCCTCATAAAATGTGTAAAAGAAAGTATTGGATCAGTGAAAATTGTCAATTTGGAAGAATTTACACTTTCTGACGTGTGCTGAATTCAATTTTATCGTTTATTTTTTTAAGGGAAAATGTGTAAGTGTGTATCTGCGTGACCCATTTTTTGGGGGAGACTCTACCACAAAACTTAGTGCGTGAATTAGAAGGAAATTTGGTACATACATGTACCAACCAATATGTGATTCAGTGCTGATTGGTTTTTTCCGCTAGTTCTTCCAAGTTTTTACATGCAAGAATGTAATGGAACGTTTTCAGCATAGCGTGATTAATGTCTGAAGAAGGTTCAGGCAAAATAAAATAAAAATTGGCCCATAGGAAGTTTTCAGAAGATACGCCACATCATCAAGGAAGCAGAGCAATTGAACTTTTTATTTTTCATTATTTGTGAGTGATGTATATCAAGAAGTAATGCAAGTATTCAGACAAAATTTTGTTTGTAGAATGTTCTTAAAGGGAGATATGCTTATTCATTTCTGGCGTTAATCAGCTCAGTCATGGTTCTGTACCTTCGTTACAATCAGTATTTAAATGTAGAGTTGAATATAATACCACTTTTTCTCTTGACATTTCACCTCCCCTTCCATCACTCAGTTGTTACAAAGAAAGCAATAATTCCATAAACTAATTTGATTTCAAACGTCTCCAAACAACTCTTAAAGAAAATGTTCTATAAGAAAATTGCCGGCTACGTTAAATGATATGTGCCGGCTACGCGGTGATTAAACGGTATTCCGTTTCTGCAAAAAAAAAAAAAAAAAGCCTTTACAGCAAATTTAATTGTTTAATTTCTTTTTGTGAAAAAAAAAAGAAATATTCCTAAATATAGTTAAAAAAAACTACAAAATACGCTTTTAGAGTAAATCAAATTCAAAAGAAGATTTTGAAAACTGTTGAATATTCGCTAAGTTTACATGCACTTATAATATGCATTTTGTGGACGATCGATGCCGAACTCAGAATAAATGTCAAATGCACTTATTATACATCAACATGCAATATAGTTTAGCCTTTAGTAATAATAATGGTATTAAACATATTACTTTTATACGTTTGTAAAGAACGTGAATTTTATTTTTGACTCAGTTACATACATACAAACGAACAAACAAAAAAACCTACATGTGGAACTAGTAAAAGCGTATTAAAAAACGAAGAAATTTAGCATCCCTGGGCCCTAAGTACAGCCCTGAAAGAACTATGGCATTATTTTGGTACTGAAATAATTTAAGCTTTAGAAGAAATCAATTTAGTTACATTTTTGTTAATAACTTAAGCTAATTTTCTAAACTGCTACGTTTAAAAAAAGTTACTAAACAGGTGTATTTATCATATTGTGACAAGCTTATTAGTAAAATTGAGCTACATAATTAAGCTGCATTGAATTTGTGAATTAGTGGAAACATTAAATCTGTACTATACACTTAGCGTCATTTTGGAACGGATATATTTTGGACCGGCGACATTTTTGACCGGCGACATTTTGACCACGCGACATTTTGGCCCGCGACATTTTGGGCAGGCGACATTTTGGACAGGCGACATTTTGGCCCGCGACATTTTAGCCTGCGACATTTTGGGTCGTCGACATTTTGGACCGGCGACATTTTAGCCGGCGACATTTTGGCTCGGCGATATTTTGGACCGGCGACATTTTGGCCCGCGACATTTTAGCCCGCGACATTTTGGCTCGGCGACATTTTGGACTGGCGACATTTTGGCCCGAGACATTTTAGCCCGCGACATTTTGGCTCGGCGACATTTTGGCCGCGACATTTTGGCCCGCGACATTTCGGCCGCGCCATTTTGACCACAAACCGTTTAAATAGTGATTCTATCTGATTTTATCAAGAAGAAGGACTATTTAACTTGTGAAAAACAGCTTTAGTAAAATGATATACCCATTACAGGTTTTTGTATGCAGTAACTAACAAGCGTCCCGTTTTTAGGCTACTGGGCATAAATGAGTTAAATTGAAAAAATAAATAATTTTTTTAACTCGTTTTGATTTTGCTTGGAATATCATAAGCAAACCACAATACCAAAATTTTTACTCAAACTATATAAAACAAAATAAAAATACTTTAATTACTTTCTTTATGATCATAGCAGAAAATAATTGATTCAACCCTTTTTAGAGTACAAAAAGCAAGTTTTTTGTTCAAATTTATATGATATGTTGTTCTATTTTAATCATTTCAAAGTTGTTGAAAGAACAGTGTCTCTTGGATTTTTTTTTACAATTACAAACATTGTTTTCCATTTGTGCGTGACCGTTTGCTAACGATCTGCAAAATTAAGCAACGGGGAAAGTAAAAGAAACTTAAAAGTAATCGATTTCAGAAGACGAAACGATAACAATATTTGCTAGACGATGCAGGAAACGACATTGATTATGCATGCAAATATATGTCTTGGCAAAAAGAAAAGAAAGAAAAAATCGATGTTGAAAACCATATTGATGATGAGTGCAAGGGAAAAAAAGAAGTTTAAATAAGGGCAAACGCAAAGTTGTAGAAGAATTTGATTTCCGTCTTCAAACCATCTGGTGCAATATGCAAATTTGAGACGTTTATCGAGAGCAAAACCGTTTAAGCTTCTAAGTAGGAAGAAATGAAAGGTATCCTGTCCTTTTGAAACAAATGAATAAGTAGCTCTGAAGAATTTCCGATGGATGACATCGATTATGCATTCGAATGGAGGTCCAGAAAAGGAAGAAGTAAAATTGATATATTTTCCAACATTCATAAACTGCTTTTATATAGTGTTTCCGTTGATCCTTTTGCTTTACCGAATGAGAAAGTCTCAATATAAAAGTGATTTCGCATTTTCTCAATTTGCGTGCATAGTTTTGATTTTAATGTAGCCTCAGTGGGAAAAAATCAATAACACTTACTTTAAAACTATTTTTACTAACATATTGTGTGTGTATTTGAAGTCAAGTAGTGATAAAAATAATGAAGTAAATAAAATGTCACATATACCGGCAAGCAAACAGATAAGCGATTTAAGATTACAGCAACAGAAAACAGTAGATTCAACGAAAGATAGCAGTTACAACTTTAGGGGACCATGAACGAACTTGAAAGACAGGAAAAAATATAATAAGGAAAGCAAAAACTGAATCAGCTTATTTCATTAGATTATACTTTCAGAGCTTGCTTAAGTCTTTTGGAATTATACAATTTCTACTTGCCTAATGTAGCGTAAAAAAGTAACAAGAAACATTGCTACTATCTAAATAAATTTTAATTACATTTCGATGGATATAAGCAAAATCTATTTCGTGGCGAACGGTTTTTGATCTATTAGTTTTATTAATTAAAATTTTTCGAAAAACTGTAATGGATATAGAGTCAAACCCGCTTATTATAATATTGGTAAAAAGAATATCTCGCTTAATATATTACATTTTCAATGTTCCATTGTTTGATCCCGTATAACGGAATATGCTGCTGATGAGACTATGTTTTTTGGCAATATAGAGATATTCTATTGAGCAGGATCGACTTTATTTAAATTCCATCATTTCAGAATCTGATTTCAATTAGACTAAAGCTGTACAAACTGAAAACAATTTTTCCCATTTGACGTGAGCCTATAAATGCATCTTCCTTATTTCTTCCGCAGTTAGTTTTTTTTCCCAATTATCTTCTATTATTACGTTAAGTATTTAATCTACACTCTATAACAAGAAAATCGACGCACTCTAAATCGGACAATGGGGGAGTTTCCGAAATTTCAAAAGTATTTTTTTCTGAAAGAACATGCTTCAAAACATAGGAATTGACCTTTTGTTTTATTTTTTATTTTTTGACACAGTTATGTATTTTTTATGAATTATTTTAACCGGAGCGCAGATGCTATTTCGAAAAAAAAAACATCTGCGCATGACGTCAGTGGTGCACGTAATCGCGAAATCTAATTGAATCGTTTATTTCGAAAAGGTAACATCTCTATTTTGATCTCCTCTGTCTCTTTAGAAAATTAAACAGCGCACGGTTATATTTTTGAATGTCATAATCAATGCTTATTTGGTAAATTATTGCAGCAATTGTGTACTTAACTAAAGGCATTTTTTCATTGATTATGACATTCAAAAATATAACCGTGCGCTGTTTAATTTTCTAAAGAGACAGAGGAGATCAAAATAGAGATGTTACCTTTTCGAAATAAACGATTCAATTGGTTGTAGTGAGATGACGAAGGTCGTGACGTCACCGATTCCTGCAATTGGACTACTCAAGTTAAGCAAAATAGTGTTATTATTGGAAAGAGAGCTGTTACGTGCATCACTGACGACAAAAAAACCACGCCCAGTTTTCAAGGTAGGGTATTTAAAAAAAATTAGTAAAAAATAAACTGTTGGGAAAATTAAAGTATTTTCTGTGCCCATGTTAGTTTTTTATATCATTCTATCAATTTCAGTAACAAAAAGTAGTACTTTTGACTGAAGGAAACTCCCCATTCATTCATGATGCGTCAATTTTTTGTTATAGAGTGTATTATCAGCACTTCTCACTTCATCAACTGTGTTTTTAGTTGCATTCCTAAACTAAGGAGTAACGGGCAACGATCTTAGACACGATTGTAGGGTTGTGTCTTCTGAGAGAAAAATTGATGACATTAGAAAGTTTTGCCGGTTGAAACAGGAAAATACCTTACCACAAATTGCTTTTCTTCTGAAGATTTGATCGTGACAACATATATCTTTATTTCGATTGCCTTAACTGTACTTTGAAATTATATAACCAACTAATAACAACAGTATCAATAAATTCGACCAACAAATGTTTGAGAAACTTCTATTAATGATACATACAACATTATCCCCATAAATTATTTCATAACATCTGTTAAAAAAATACTTATTCTTTTAAAATTATGCTTAGTTATTTGACCCCTTGTAAGAAGACCATAAGTAAACACTGAGTAGACAAAAGATAAACAATTAGAATGTGTAGAACATCAGTAGGAAATAAATTGAATTCATAATATGATTAAAACTAAATTACGAGATATCTTATTTAACAATCAATTCAATTTGCATCAATATGCAAATTAATAAATTAACACGTATATAATTCCTTCAACAGCTTTTAAAAGCATTTCTTTTTTTTTTTTGGTGCAAAAGACAATCTTATGTCCTCAACATCGTTATAAAGCTTAAGTAGTTTGGACAGATTTATGCAGAAAGATAAACAACGCGCCGTTTCCCTTTTTTGGAAAAACGTGCTTCGCTAAATATTTTAGCGATTATGCCAACAACGTGTGGCTGCACAAATATTTTAGATTATTTAGTACGAGTGCGAGGTAAGATAGTTTCAGTGTGGTACTATCTTAAATGCTAAAGTAAATCTTCTAAAATTATATTTTTAAAGGCTGGTTGCTACGTTTCTCTCTTAAAAGTGGAAACGTATTTGTACATTTTTGTTATCTCTTACCATATGACTAAATTATCTATTCAAAATAATAATAATAATAATAATAATAATAATAATAATAATAATAATAATAATAATAATAATAATAATAATAATAATAATAATAATAATAATAATAATGATGATGATGATAATAACAATAAAAAATCCAAAGTAAAGAGTAAAACAGCTGAAAAATTAAATTTAAAAATAGTATAAATATTTTTCAAATAATCATAAAATCTTCTGCTTAAATTGCTGCTTGTTAATCAACTCCAAGAACTAGATGAGCTTCTGGATGTTTTTCATTCAATATCCCAGCATTTCTCAATTGTTGCGTATGCTAAACCCTTTTTCTAAACACATATTTTGTATACCCTTAGTTACTGATTAAGAGTATTTACTAAGTATGTTTCCAAGTTATTGGGAGAGTCACGCAATAACTGAACTAGCATTTTTTTTGTAAATAATTTGTCATTAAAAATATTAGTAGTAACATGCAGTGTGCTGTTTCATCAATAGCTGTTGTTAACATTTAACTCATCTAAGTTAGTGACACTTTCTTGAAGAGGATTGATACAGAATTGGTATAGTAGACCGGATTAATAAATATTGTTTGTAGCATATATCGTTTTCCCTAGCACATATGCAAAGTTCTATGACTTTTTCAAGCATCTTGAATATTTATTAAAAAACTGAATTAAATATAAAAATTCTAGATTTCAAATTTCTAAAAGTGATAAGATCATATCAAAAATGATTTCAAAAACAATTCAACTTTAATTCTATTTTCTTTTTGTTCACTAATGTTTTAAAAATTACGGGATAAGAGATAACTCGCACAATTTTCTATGGGTGTTTGAAGCACGTTGAGTTCTTGTGCGAATCTGTCCTGAATATTAAAATATAGACTTCAAACTCCTAAAAGTCAGAATTATAGTTTGCTTTTTCTTTGGACGATTAAATTTGCTAAACAAATATTTCAAAATGCATTTTTTTCTCTCCAATGTGTAAACATTACGTGATATGATACAAGTTTCCATGATTTTTTAAGAATCTTGCGTATTAAGCAAAATTATATGACTTAACCTCTCTAGCTTATTCAACTTTAGTCTTTACATTCCTAAAAGTGAAAATTCAAGTTTGCTACATTTCGATTAGGTAAGAAAGAATTCAAAAAAAAATTCAACTTTTATTCTTTTTTTTCCTCTAATGTGTTAAAAATTGTTTGATAAAATACCTCCTTAATCGTACAGAAACATGAACATAAACCAGTGTAGTAAAAGCATTTACATTTCCAGAAATGTAAGGGATGTCTCAAATAAGGACTTTTGACTTCGATTTCTAGACATCCTGGCGAATAATGCCCAATGTGGGCACATTAGCACCTCTTATCGCTTTTACGGCGAATATTAGGCACCGCATTTACGTTGCTAAAGAGAATCACGAAGCTCATTTGACATTAACGTCAACGTAAAGTGCTTTACTTTCATCCGTATAATATCAAGAGAGGTTTGGAGGGAGTTTCATTTTCAGGATTACAGAACTTTTGGACAGAAGTTTTATTATTTTTTAAAATTAATCGCTTGTCGGTACTTTGAAAAAAAAAAGGAACTGTAGGTTTTACAGTATAATACTGGCAGCCGAGGCTCCAAATAAAAACTGTAAAATGCACAGAAATCAATTGTAAAATTAACAATTTTACAGTTTCTTACTGTAGTTAGAAATGTAAGTTTATTACTGTAAAATTTAGCAATATTATAGTGTAAGAACAACAGTATAATACTGGCAGACGAAGTTCCAGTTTAAAAA
>JAXGGA010012874.1:0-37219 GCA_038373865.1 Uloborus plumipes | reverse complement strand
TAGAATGTATACGAGTCTGAAACTTGAGAAGATTCTCTCGATAGACGCTGAGCTACATGGGCTGGAATGTAATTGTACCATCAGCTGTACAAATTCGGCAGAGATGTTGTTTTTTAGCCTACTTTCCCGTTAAAAATAAAAGAAACGAAAAAAGCATTAAAATTGGCTTAATGCATCTAAAAAATGTCGCCAAGTCCAAAAAATGTCGCCAAGTCCAAAAAATATCGCCAAGTAAAAAAAATATCGCCAAGTAAAAAAAAGTCAAAAAGAAACAAAAAAATGAAATAAATATCGAAAAATTAAAAATTTGAAAGTAGGGTATTGAGATGGGGAATTTGTGTGTCTGTCGGTCGGTCTGTCGGTCTGTCTGTCCCCCCCTAATAACTTTTGAATGAACATTCCGATTTGGACAAACTTTTTTTTGTTGGAAAGATCTCGGCGAGTACAGCTCATTCCCATATTTGATTTTTTGATTTGAACAAGTTTTGGTTCAACTTTGAGCCGTTCAAATAACCGGTCCCGCGATACTAACTTTTGAATGAACAGTCCGATTTGAACAAACTTTTTTTTGTTCGAAAGATCTTTTCAAGGATACTTCATTCCCGTACCTACATTTTTGATTTGAACAATTTTTTCGTTCAACATTGAACCGTTCAAAAAAGCTCTCACACCTAATAACTTTTGAGTGAACAGTCCGATTTAAACAAACTTTTTTTTGTTCGAAAGATCTCGGCAAGGATGCTTCATTACCGTATTTAAATTTTCAATTTGAACATTTTTTTCGTTCAACATTGAACCGTTCAAACAACCTTTCCCCACCTAATAACTTTTAAGTGAACCGTCGGAATTGAATAAACTTTTTTTTGTTCGAAAGATCTCGGAGAGGCTCCTTCCCATATTTCACTTTTCAATTTGAACAATTTTTCGTTCAATGATGAACCGTTCAGAAAAAATTTTAACATGAGCGCCTACGGAGAAATTTAAATTGAATGTTGATTCTGAACTTCAAGGCGGATTTCCTTCAAACTAACTTTGTAAGAAAATGGTTTTGATAAATAATGTATTGTAAAGTACTTTTCTGAATAATCTTCTGTGAGGACTCTGATTCCGACTCCGACTCCGCAGACATGGCGGAAATGCAGGCTCAGAAAAAAATGACTGACTGGGCAGACGATTTTTTGTTTATTTATTTATTTGTTTTGTATAATTTATTATTATTATGATTTTTTTTTTGGGCAGACGATATTTTTTTTTTTTTTTGTTAACAAAAATTTTTCATTCACGAGAGCATTTTATTCTTTATTTATATTTAACAACTGGCAACGGATTAAAAATGAAATTCAAGATATTTTATTAACGAACGAGTTTTTTTTTTATTTCTTTGATAAAATGTGTTTTGAAGTTCTTTGTACTTTTATTTTATTTGTTTATTTTTTTTTCTTTTGAAAACGATTGTGGAATTTTTCTACGGAAGAACTATAACAGTTACATTCTTTAAAAGGTGCGACAAAACTTAATTGACTCGTTTATTTAATTTTTACGTGTCTATTTCATCTGATGAGAGGGGTATATTTTGCTTTTAGAAATCAGCTTTAAGTGCTATAGAGGTATGTTTGACATAATTTTCAGTTTCAGATAATCAAGAGAATATTGATCAGATGCTACAATGCCGATTTCGATGTACGGGAAAGTAGGCTCGTTTAGTTCTTGACAGAACTTCTTGTTTTTTTAAACTTTTCCACCACGTTTTTGCTGGGATATTCTGAACTACAAAGTAGCTCCCGGGATAAGGGGCAGATTCGGCTTCAAATCCAATTAAATGATCAAAAAAATTTGGTTGGATTTCAAGCAACCATTTTCACGCTATTTCCTTTTGCTCATCATTTAGGATTTCTCCTTTATATATTGGGTGCATTAGGTACGCCAAATAGTGAAACGATATGAAGAGAGGCGTTTCATTACAGCATCATGATGTGGAGAAAGACTAGAATCCTCTGCTAGGGAATGCCATACTCGACAGGCATCAGCCAGTGTTGCTTCGTCTCCTTGTACCATATTTTGGGTATCTGCTAATGGCTTCAGTTGTACTTGCAATTCTTTGACTTGCTGGTACAACAAAACTGAATTTAAACAAAACTTCTTTTAAAACTAGATTTAAGTTTTAATATTTGTAATTTTTTTCACGGCATAACAAGTTAATTTAAAAGAATGCGAATTAATTTTTCTTAAATTTATTAATTTAATTTTAATTAAACTTGATTGATAAGATAACTAATTGATAGTTATTAAAACATTTAAACAAAACTACTCTAAAATTTGGATTTAAGTTTTAATATTTGTAACTTTTTTTCACTCCATAACAAGTTAGTTTAAAAGAATGAGAAATAATTTTCATTAAATTCATTAATTTAATGCTTATTAAACTTGATTGATAAGATGTATAAATTTTTATTTAAGATTTTTCAGGATGAAAAACCTTACATGTTTATAAAAAATCTCAATAACCATTGTATTTGAGTATTAGATAGGTTTTCGACATGTCATGTCAAAAACTGGTTTTTGATGTCAAAAACCCAACCCTGAGATGTAAGTAGCAGAGGTCACAAAAGTTGGTTCTCTGGCCGAAGTCTGGTGGTGAAAGAAGCCTTGGCCGTTTTTTTCACTACTGTCACACTCTCAGATGCCAAATATAGACTCATGTATTATTCCTGCAAGAAACTAATCATTTATTTTGACTGTACCAGAAAAATAATGTCTACTGTAGCTGGATCCAATCGCTAAGGCATAGAAAAATTCTTTCTGATAAGACTAGAACATATATATGTTAATGTGAAGAACCAAAATCGGAGAACGTCGGCATTCACCGTAAATATCCGTAAATATTCGGTATTTCATACATGCCTTTCTATGTGAATGTTGAGATCTCTTTTCTCACCACTAATGTCCAGCTACTTGTGAATTCACTGTCGGAAACCCTTTACAGCACTGAAGCTGGCATCTGCAGTTCTCCACACTTTTGACCATATTTAAGATTTTTTTACTAATATTTTTATTTATGTTCTATATTTTCCCCTTTTCTACTTACATTGTCCACAGACAACATTTGTAATTTTTGCTTTAGTTGTCACAATCTCGGTCCTGATGGTGTTATTAATTGTTTTCTAGATGGATATTTTGGACAGACTGGGGAGAAACACCAAAAATTGAAAAAGCCAGTATGGATGGAAACCTGACAAGTAGAAGCATTATTGTGAAAGATGATATTTTTTGGCCAAACGGCATTGTTGCTGATTATGATACTAAAAGGTATTGTATATGTGTTCTGCTTTCTATTCTTTCTTTTAGTCGATAAAAAAACAGAAGAAAAAAAAGACTTCATAAGGGGGGGGGGGGGAGGGATAAAACTAATAATAACTTTGAAGTAAACTATTTCTTGAAAAATAGCATTAAGAAAAAATTGAACCAATTTAATTTTGTTTCAATTACCTCTCTTTTTTGGCATCACACATTTCTTCAATGCTCGGGATTCTTTTTGCAAACATGTTGCACTGTAGAATTTGAAAGCGTTAAAAAAAAAAAAAAAACTTTTTGACTGAAACACAGATTTTGCAACTTGAACAATATGTGTAGTTAAATACAATTTGTGCCATGATTATAGACATAAACAATCAATGTGGAAAAATGATGGATCAAAGTTTGTTTCTTATGTTGTTCTCTCTCTTTTGCATTCATAATTTTTTTCAATATTTTTTTGCAAAAAAATGTACGTGATTTTATCTGCTCTAAATTATTCAGCTTTTCTCTTTTTTATAATTTTTTTTAAATTTAATTATTGCTTTATTTATGTTTTAATTCCGTCATGACGTGTCTATTTATTTTAATGACATTGAATAGTATTTTTATATTGTGCCCTTCACTATTTTCAAAATTAGGATATATTGGGCAGATGCAAAGCTTCGATTTATTTCAAGCATGGACTTTGATGGTAAAAGTAGGCAGGTTATAGTAAATGGAAATCTTCCTCATCCATTCGCATTAACACTTCATAACGATATGCTGTATTGGACTGACTGGACTACCAGAGCAGTGCACGCTTGTAACAAAAAGGATGGCTGCATGAAACGAACAACGTTTGGTGGTTTTCTGTCACCCATGGGCATTCATGTCTATCATCAAGATAGACAGCCTCCTGGTATGTACATACTTTGCGTGTTCAATTTTTATTTGATATATTTTATTTATTTATTTATTTATTTTTGTAAATCCTGTTACTGCTTTGATTGTTTAACAGGTATATATTATACCTGTATACAACCTATATACAATTTTTATCATAGTAGTGTACCTGTATACAATAGTAGTATACCTGTATACAATTTTTGTCATATTTATTCACTCTTTTTTTTTTTTCAAGTTTTGCAATAGGAACCACTGCTTTTATGTTTTCGAAATGAAAAATTGATTTTGGGTGGCTTCCAATTTTTTTTGCAAAAGACAATGGATAGGGCCTTGATAATGGATGAATGGAATTAGTGTACCCATTGAGACCAGCATAACTAGGCCCAGAGCCCATGGCTGAATAGATAGCTTTTCTAAGCCATTCTTTCTGAAATTTAATTTTGAAGCAGTTATTAGTTTTACTTTGAACAAAAGCTGAAGTATCTGCTCCCAAACTCTTTCAAGCTGTATGTTAGCTGTTCTAGTTATCGTATTATTTCGTCCTGATATCATATTATATTTCATATTACATCTTTGGAGCTTAATAAAATGTAGAATGTTTCACAAAAGCTAAAATAACATTCTGAGAAATTGAAACAAATAATCAAGCAAGGACTTATAAAAATACAAAAGTGGTGCTGGGCTGATCCTAGTAGCTTGATGACAAAACTCTGATTTATTTCATCCATTAACCATGTTTCATAAAGAGCTTTGGGGTTATTCCAAAAACATTTTATTTTATTTTCCAAATCATTTTATTGAATATTAATTTTTGTTAGAGTATAAAAAGAAAAGGGAAAATTGTTTTGCATTTTTTGTTATTGTATAATTTCTGTAATTAAACATTTTTTTGCCTTTAAACCTTATTACGAAACCCCTCAACATAACAGAAACTTTACTCCTGTAAAAATGAAGTGTACAATGTGCCTATTAATGTGTGAAATGAAAATGATGAGCAAATTTTGCTTAATTTTTCCTTAGAATTCGACCAAAATTCTAGAAATTTTATTTTGAAAAATTGGGAGACATTATTCAAAGCTGTTGTGAACAGTTATGCAGCCGACTCTTTATTATGATCACTGTGCCTGCTTTTGAATATTAAATACTATTTTGTTTGCTGCATATTTAAGTAAAACTTGATTCATGCAAAATTTTTCTTTTTAATCTCAACAAATTCCAGATTGCATTTTTTTTCTTTTTCAAATGAAATTATGTTGCTTTAAGAATTCTTTGTTTCTTCTTTGTTTATCAACTGTTGTTAGTATTTTTAACTTTTAAATTTTGAGACAAAGGTCCCTTTTTTGTTTTCTTTCTGGACTTCAAGTCTCCTTTTCCCAAAAGGTGCAGGGACAAACTTGAAAATTTATTAGGATGGACCCCTGTTAAATTTATTTTCTTTAATTACTGTCGTTAGTTGCAATTTTAATATTTTTATTTTCTTTCATTTTTAAAAAGAAATTTAAATTGATTTCCCCGCTCTCTTCTCTGGTGATTAAAATTTCACTATATTTTTTTAAATCTTAAAAGAGATGGACTCAGTTTTTGTAATTGTAGTTATTTCATTTGATTTGCCTACTCTTTTTTGAGTACAATTTATTGATTTTAGCTTAATTTTTTATCATTTAATTTTTTCCCTGTTTCATATTCTTTACTTATTTCAGTATATCATAAGTTCCTCTTTTCTATACAAATTTTCGAATATAGGGTTTTGATAATTTTTTATGCATACTTCTTTACTTGTGTTGGATATTAGCTAGTCTCATATTCCTTCTTAACAATTGCTCTATTTTTCTTTGTTATGCGTAGATGTATCCATGTACTTATTTTAATTTCTTGAATGTGATTGTTAACATTTGAATTTTTTTTTTCTGATTTCAAATTTGGAATTTATTCTTCCCTTGTACTTTTCTTAAAATGTTTTTATTTTCAGTTTTGAAACTCATTATTATTTTGATTTTAGTTTATTTTCTCATGTTTTGTTAGTTATTCCAGTTTTCATTTGTCTTCTATTCCCTATACTATTGTCTTTGTTATTCAACCTATTTCTACTTATATGTTTCAAACTATATCTACTCTTGGAAATAAATGTATATATTGTTGCTTGTTTTTATATTGTAAAACTTATAGATTATTTTAATTGATTTTTCCTGTTTCCAACCCTTCATTATCTGAAGAATCACATTAATTTTAACTTTTTAGTGGTATACATGAATACTTTTTATGTGATGGTTTTGCTATTGCATTTTTTTTCTTCTAAAAATGCTTTTTTTTTTTTATATGTATGAATTTTTATTTATTGTGTTTCTTAGGTCCTACTCCTTGTGATAAAAATAATGGTGGATGTTCACACTTATGTTTATTGTCTGCATACAAACCATTTTATTCTTGTGCTTGTCCTACTGGTGTACGTTTGAAGAATGATGGGAAAACCTGTGAAAATGGTAAGTTTGAAGTTAGATATGTATATATATTTAGTTTATAAGTTTATTATTTATGAAGTTATTCATAGTATTTCTATATTGTTACCTTTATTGCTGCTATATAAATAATACATTTTTCAATATTTGTCTTTTTGCACTAACTTATCCTAAAACCAAAATGCTTTATATAACTATCTTGTTTGAATTCAATTTGGTTGGTTTAAGATTATTCAAAAGAATTCAATTATCATCTTGAACTTAATGTCATTTTTAAGCACTTAAACATATTAAAGTGTAAAGTGTAAGCAGAGCCGGATTATTAAATAGGCAGAGTAGGCACCCGCCTAGGGGCCCCGAGCTTCTCAGGGGCCCCGTTCTTTGGACCTTTTTTTTTTTTTTTAGGGAATTAGTTTACGCGGTTGAATTACTTAGGATACGATAAAAGTTACAGCTTGCAACCTCTTCTTCCCTTTGGCTGTCAAACAAGTTTTTAACACTCAATGAATACAAAAGGGAATGTTTTACTACCTGCAGCAAGGACAAACAAGGGTGAATTCCAAAAGTCCCCAAAGCCCAAATGGGATTCAAGGACACAGGGTGGGGGAAAGGGTGTCAACGGCGTTATTTTAATATTTTGTAAATGCACTGGATGGAAAGCTCTTACACACGTGGCTCGTGGGAATTCGCAGTTCCTTAGATAAAAGAATGAATAGATACTGCATGTGCGAGCATCATGGCGATATGAGTGCTTTTATTGAGGGTATCATTAAAAATGATTGACTACCTAAATTGTCTCATACTGTTCCAGTTATTAGGTACTGTATTTTGTCGTTGCGCAGCACCTGGGGTGGAAATGTATCATTTACACCTTCATATGATTAGGTTTAAGCTACGAACAGGGCCCTACTAGGACTAAGTGAGGACGAGGAGATGAACAAGGCCAACAATGGCATTGGGGCCCCTTGAAGACTTCTATGCAATGGCTGATTTTATAGTGTTGGTGCTCCTTCAAATGCATTTTTTGGGGCCCGTTTGCCTACTTAACCAGGTGTGTGCGCAGAAATTTGGGGGCCCGTCACAAATGACTTTTTGGGGCCCACTGCATATTGCTGTAGTTTAGTGATTTTTGAAACTTTGGGGCCCGGGCCAACAGGTACCTATTCCCCCTATGTGCACGCCCCTGTACATAACTATGTACATCATTTTATAATGTACATTTGTGAATTCATTTCTGTACCGTATGGTCGTGGGGGCCCCTCACAATTACGACATAGTTAATTTGTAGCAGAAGAAATAAAACTACTTCTCTAAAAAATTTTTTTATTTAAGATCATTCATTTTTTATGATTAAAAAAATATATGCATATTATTTTAATGCTATGCAAAAGTGTTTAAAAAGTCTGAGGCCTCTTAAGAAGATGGGGCCTCAGACCCATTCCTAGTAGGCCTGTGGGATAATCAGGCACCGGCTACGATAAAAAGTTTCCCACGGGAATTTAATTGACATTCTAATCTCTGCTTCTTAACCTTTTCGTCCATCATAACATAGCACTACTTCATCACAGCCAAGAATTGCTAGGAGCCATTTTACAGCAATTATTTTTAAAATAAAGCATGTGTCTTACTTTAAATATTCGCATAAAATGTATTTATTTAATTAGATAATTATTGAACTGATTTTTTTTTTTTTTTTTTGGTATTTAATGTAATAAAAATGAATTATTTTGTTTTTAGTTTAATAAGAGTGAAATATCTGCTACCTTGTTCAGATGCCATCTATATTCATAAGTCGAAGTGCTTTTTTTTTTTTGAGAATTAAAATAAGGAGTTATACCTTTGTTTATAAGAAAAAAATATTGGGGAGAGTTGGGATGAAATGTGAATGTGGGGGGGAATTTAACAGTTATAATCATAACGAAATAAAATGTGAAAAAATATTTAAGGCTTCTGAAACTGATGTAGTATATTGGAAGCAAATGAGATTCTGAAGCAGCTAGATTATTTTTAATATTGAAAAAAAAGTCTTTGATTTCATTTTTTTTATCAATGCCGCTGTCCCATTTCTCCCAACTCTCCCTCTTTATCAAAGCGCCGATTTTCAGGACATTAAATGACAGTTCAACTGTCCTACAGAGTTCACACATTTATAAACTTTATTTCTTTAAAATCATCTCGCCCCCCCCCCCCCCCCCGTTCGCTTAAGAAGTTAGAGTCAACTTGCGCAACGCACTATTTTATATAGGGCTGTATGTTTTGAACGATTTTCTCCTTTTTTCCTAATTTTTAACCCCTGCCCCGACACGCAAAGGAAGGGGGTTATGTGCTTGACGTGTCTGTGTATCTGTCTGTAGCACTCTAGCGCCTAAACGGATGGACCGATTTTGAAAAAAAAAATTTTTTCGAAAGGGGATGTGAAAGGGGATATTTTAAAAAATTTAAATTTTGAAGAAGTGTTAAATAGTTTTATTACAAAAAAATTAAGAAAAGTCAATTTTTAAATTTATTTTCAAAACTAGTCAGTGCTGTCATGTATTATCGAACGATATTTAAAAAAAATAGTTACATAATTTTAAGTTAAAATGACTTTAAAGCGCAAGAGTGTGTGTGAAAGAAATAAATGATAAAGTCAACGTTATTTAAGCACGAAATTACAAAATATTGGACATACGTATTTTACGGTCATAAGGAATTAGAAATCATAAATAATAATAATAATTAAGTTTCGATTCATAGCAGCAGTCATCAAAGAACACCTCCTCTTGAAACTGATGCTTGACCTCGGAAGTGCATCGACAAAAAATTCTTTGTAACCCCGAAATAAGATTAATGAAATAATTTTCTATTTTTTTTCCTCAATAACGTTGATTTTAACATTTATTACAACCAAATTCTGTTGGAAATGTTAATTAATCTGTCGATAAAATTTGACTTAAAAAAAAAAAAGATATGTATGCTATATTAACATACTTTTAGTGACTTCTCCTATATCTATGAATGTAACGAAACCTTGCAATTCAGTCTCACCTGCTCATGTGTCCGAAGCGTTTTGCAATGACGCAGAATCTTTGCCAAAATATTAAATTGAGAGCACCCCATATATTTTTCTTTACATTGAGGTTATTTGTTTAATCAGTGTTTACATTCCTACTGTTTTGAGTTAATTCATAAAAATAAGTTATACTAAGCTGTGGGACATCCTTTTGCTGTTAAACACTATTTTTTAAATATTATTTTATATTTCACTTTTCCTTTATATAGTTACAACAGCGAGTCTTTTAGTTTTTAAACTATAAATTTATTGTTTAACAGCTTAATTAAAGACTAAAGATTCCAATTGCTTAAACATTTCAATTTTACAAGTAGAGGAATGAGATATTTATCTGTATATACTTTTTGTAATATTTATCTGTACTGCATAAAGACGATTCCTAAGGTATTCGTCTTAAACGTAATTACAGGATCTTGTGTTCACATATGAAAAAGATAATGCTTAGAATTTTCTTTATATTATTAAAAAATGAACCAAGAATTTGCTATTTAGAAGCATAGCTTTTTCATATTTATCTGTAAATAGTATAACAAATTATTCTGAAGAAATGTCACGTCTGGTTTGCTTCAGTAATGCATATCTATTTGTGTAACATTAACTTTTTGTTAATTTTTACTGCTTGCAAATACACTTTTTACCGAAAAATGTTTGTTTTGTATTTTAGGCGAAATGTTCAAATTTCAATTAAAGTTCAATATTTAACCACATTTTAGTAATAATGTGATTATTAAGAAAAACTCTAGTGGTTACTCACTAAAATAATAAATCTTAGTTAGTAAGAAAATTATGCAATTGGTCAGTAAAACTGTATTTAAAAAAAAAGTCCTAAGCACAATAAAACGATTTGGTGCAACATTATTTGATGCAATTTGCAATGCGACTTAAGTGAATGTGTGTACTTAAGCTTAATTCAGATTCAACATTGAAAACATAGTATTATTGTGCGAAGTATGATCAGTTAATCAAAACAATTACATAAAGCAATTAATTAATTAATCATAATTATTATTAATTCACTTATAATAATTATAATTCATTTACAAAATTATGATTAATATAAATTATTGACGATATTAATATTACACGTGATTAGTAAATTTCAATTGGGAGGGGGGCCCTGTCTCTTGTCCTGCCTATGGGCCCCCAAATCTTTAATCCGGCCCTGAGTGTAAGTAATATTACAGTGTAAAAAAATATTTTTTAAATGTAATATTACTTACACTTTTAATAACACTCTTACATTATATGCACTTTTAATAAACATATTAGACTGCAAATTGTATTGAAGTGTAATTTTTTTTTGCAGAACCCCAAGAACTTCTTTTGCTTGTTCGAAGAACTGACTTAAGAAGAATTTCATTGGATACCCCAGATTACACAGATGTTGTTCTTGAATTGGAAGGGATTAAGCATGCAATTGCTGTTGATTATAATCCAGTAGATGACTACATTTATTGGACAGATGACGAAGCAAGAGCTATTAGAAGAGCTTATATGAATGGAACAGGTGTGCTTCCTTTTTCATGTGTTAAAAGGATATGTCAATCATTGACAAAATTTATCCAAGTATTATTAATATTCCAAATTCAGTGATTTTGTATTCTATGATCACTGGGATTATTATTTATTTCGTTTGTAGAATTTGTTTTTGAAATTTAACCAAAACTTATAAAGCCAGTGTTAGAAATAAGACTTATAAGTATTTGGTTTCTTGCTTTGAAATTGCAGCGTATTCATAGTCGTGCAATCATATAGTAAGTTTTTAATTTTTTTAAAGCTGAGCTTGTTGTTTCTAAAACATGTACTTAGTGTGAAAGTTGCATAATTGAACCTCGTGTGATCTGCTCCTCTCTACGGCAAAACTTTTTAGAAACATTTTTGAAACAGTATATCTTTTATTGAATGTCTCTTTTTGTAGGAAATGTAATTTGTTTTTCTGTACTTTTTTATCATTGCCCATTTATATATTCCAACTAAAAGGAAATTTTCGTACAATATGTATAGTACAAATTTGCTAGTGCGTTGAAAATAGATTTTGGATTCTTGAAAAGTGCTTGCATTTTTTTCTCCCTGAAGAGTATGAACTCTGTTACGGTAATTTATTGCAAAAAATACTGAATAATAAAACTATATAACAGGAAAAAAATATAATAAAAATTGAGAAACTATTTCTGAGAATTTCTTAAGATATGATTAATTATGTCCATCTTTAAAACTTCAGCTTGTGTTAATTTAAGTTTTTCTTTTTTTATTTTATAAAAAGTATAAACAATTCATAAATCATAAAGTCTTGCTCAGTAACACAATTTACTTTTTTAAGAAAAAAATGCTAGACATTTATTTCCTAATGCTAAAAAATTGCGATGTATTTAGGGAAAAAAAAGAAATCCCAGTAGATTTGTGACTTTAGCAGATTTTAGGTTGATGGATTTTTGGTGCTCTATTGTATTAATTTTACAAGAAAAATAACTTTTGGACCAAAGCTTGTATTGCATTTCAAAACTATTTCTCTCTTATTTAGAACTCTTTTCTTATAGTCAGTGCTGACAGTGATGTTTGTTTTAATAAAATTAAACATTTATTTCATCCTTTTCAGATACAAGGCTGTCCATGAATGATGTCACACTTTCTTTAAACATTTTTGACCCCCTCCTCTTTATCACAAAGTATCACCCTTCACCTTAACCCCTTTCCCCTTTGTTACATGTCACATTTTTCATGCTCATGTTGTTACAAAAAATGCCGCTCACTTTTTATCCTATCCCTACTCCTTTCACTAACTTACAATTTCATATCCCCCCTTTAAGCGTGGCATTATTTGTGGACAGACCTTAAGCACTAACTAACATGTTTTCTACTTTATATTAAAACATTTCTTATTATGAAACCAATTAAATCTTTATAGGTCAGGAAGATTTAATTACTTCGGAAGTTCATCATCCTGATGGTATTGCAGTTGATGCAATAGCTGGTAATATGTATTGGACAGATACTGGAACTGATAGGATTGAAGTGGCAAGGTTAAATGGCTCTTCTCGTAAAATATTAATTACTGAAAACTTGGACGAGCCTCGAGCTATTGTTCTTGATCCGCCAGAAGGGTAAGTTATGTGTATATATATACGTGTGTGTATGTTTACATATTGGAATTTCAGAATTATATTGTGCAACTTGCCCGTATCATGTAAAAATTAGAATTGGACGTATCATATCTTCCAACATTGGCCAAATTTGTGCTAAATGTTGGAAACTTTTAAAGTGTCTTCTCCATCCTTTTGCAATTGATAACGTAGGTTTTTAAAATGCATTCAGAGCTAAATTAGTGTTTTCAGTTTTACTTCAGACTTTGTTTCCCCCCCTCTTCTCTCTGGGGTTGTTGTTTCTAATTTGAAGTTTTTAAACAATAAAGCTGAAAATATTTAAAGCAATTTGACTAATTCAAAATGAAAATGAGCTCTTGGACGAATTTTTTTTTTATAAATTCTATAAGCATTAAATAGTTTGTAAGGAATGTATTCTTATATATTTCCTGACCCAACCATTATAATTTTTTGAATGCTCATTACTTTTAGTAATGTATCACTACTTCTAGAATGCTCATTACTTCTAGTAATAACATTTTACCATAGTACAGTACCATCGATTAACGTGTCTAAATGGAACTGTGGGTAATCTCGGTAGGTAAAATTCCGGTTAAAGCAGACAGTAAATATTATATATTTATATACCTTTGCTTGCTGAATGCATTCCAAAAAATTGCATCAAAAACAATTATTACAAAAAAGGATTTCATAAGCAAATGAATTAATTAAAAAAGCTTTTATACATACCATTAAGAGGAATGTTTAAAAAGTTCCTTTTTTTTGTTGAAGGGTGGAAGTTCAATTACTAATAATGCTTAATTTTTTGCAAATTTTCAAAAGCGGGAGGGGGGTTCACATGCCAGCAATGTTGAAGTCATCTTCATTGTGAGCCATAGCAGTGAGATGTCTGATAGTATTATTTTCTAATTCAGAAGAGAATGACACGGTTTACTTTACTTATGACATATTTTCCATTTTTTAAGTATCTCTTGTTTTATAATTGTAGTAGATAATCATGAGCTTTTCAATTTTTTTACAGTTTGATTTTCGACTTTCATGCTTAACTTTATCATTGCTGGTTAAAGGGGTGGTCTGGTTAAATGGAGACCAGTTAATCAGGAGTTTAATGTAATTCATTTCTAGTAAAAATTGTTTCCTTTTTATGTTCAATTTTTAAAGTATGTTTCCAAAGTTGAATTCCAGTTTGATGTTATTGAAAAGTTTTTGCCTTTGTTATATATTGCATGTTATAATCATCTAAATTATTATATAATTTTTTTTCTTGTAGGTATATGTATTGGACTGATTGGGGTTTACGTCCTAAAATTGAAAAGGCAGCTTTGGATGGTTCTCAAAGAGTACTTCTTATAAATACTTCTCTAGGCTGGCCTAATGGTCTCTCTATAGATTTCAAAGAAAAGAAATTGTATTGGGGTGATGCGAAGACAGATAAAATTGAAGTTTCGAACTTGGATGGAAGTGATCGTAGAGAATTGGTTTCTGATCAGTTGCCTCATATTTTTGGATTTACTTTACTTGGTATGCATGTTTTCAATTATTATTATTTGTGAAGTTGTACTTGCTATAACTACTTTTTACTGTTTTGTTAGGAGCATGGCTGCCACACTTCCGTCTGGCGGACGAAATTCCTTACTTTATAAAATGTCGTATAATTTGGAAATTTGTTTCGTGAAAAAATTAAATGAAGATTTTAAAAATATCTCATTCAGATTTGTCTAAAAAAAAAAAAAAGAAAGAAAAAGCACAACTGCCTAATCACTTTCTCTCTGGTTGCACCTTGAAGAGTAGTAATTAAATAAATTATTTCAATCATAGCTACATTAATCCAGAAAATTATGTTAAAGCTGTTTTTCCAGTGTATCTTTTAGTCAAGAATCTCTTACCAGAAACGATTTTTATTGTCAAGAATCTTTTAACGTGAACTATAAAATTAGAAGCTCTTTTTCTTAAGTTTTTTGTTATCGCGTTTCCTTCCAAAAAATTTTTTCAAAACAACTATTCTGAAAGTTTAGATTTTACTTAATTTTGCGATTTGATTTTATTATATAATTAATTACAACATAAAAATGCAACATATTTGTGCATTAAACATCAGACATATTACGCGCTAACATGTTGGTGTAACAAAATGACGCCAAGTGCTTTTCAGTCTTGGTTATTTTTTAGAGTGGCACCCATGGTTAGGAGTCTCTTAGTACTGTAAGACAAGTTTTTAACGGGGAGCTCAGAACACAAAAAAAAAAAATCTTGAAAAAAAAATTTCACTGATGATCCAAAAACTAAGGGACATGAGGCCTATCATTTATAATTTTTTGAGTGGGGATGAGGAGGGGCAGGCAAAAGGTGCATACTCTATGCAAATTTTATCCAGAACATCAAAAACCATTCCCTTTTACGTATAAAAGCATTATTTCTTCAAAGCAGGGGGGGGGACCAATCAACACCCCCTGGCAGCCTTAAGTGCAAAACACATCTACCAACTTTCCGCAATTTTAAAGTATATTTAGGCCTCCTCAGTAGGGTACCTGGGTGATCCAGCTCTTGTGGCAAACTTAAGAAATTGCACTCCCCCCTTACAGTTTCCTTGATGGGAAGTCAAGGGAGGCCACTGTGACCTCCCAAATCAATTACTTATTCAGAAAATTTCAATCATTCGGCAAATTTAAAGACAATATTGAACTTTGGTTTTAAAAAATATGTTTTAAATAATGCCCATTGTTCTTTCTTATTCAATGTTTCATTTTCGCTCTAGTTCTGAATAGTACAAGTTTTTATCTCTAACATTTTTCTGCAAATATAATAATACCCCCACCCCCTTTTTTTATTGGCCAAAATGGCTGCCTGGCTGCTGGGCCAGTAGCAAGAGCTACTCCTGCCAACCCCTAGATATGTTATTCAACCTTCTGAGCTCATTGAAAATCTTAAGTTCCTTTCTCTGTTTTTTTTTAAATTTTGACCTCAAGCGTATTTGGGTAGTTTCCTTTTGCATTTGTCTTAAAAGTGGAAGTGGAATAAACTGACATCTTACATACTTTTCGACCAAAGTGGTGATTCAGAAACTTTGATGAGTTTTCAATACCTCATGTTCTAATTATCTACAGTTAAAAATAGTGCTTGCTCGAGGTGTCAAGTTGGCAATGTAGCTAATAAGGAAGAGCTGTTTGTAGTTCTTTGACTGTTTGAATTTACAGAATTTTGTTTCATTCAGTTTGCATCATAAAACACTTGATGCATAAAAGTTTTATTATTGCTCAACATTTTTAGGTCATTTTGTTAAACAATTGATCTTGTTTTTAGAATGAGTCATGTAAAAAGTAAATTTCAACTTGTTTGAATACTTTTCACGGAGATCTGTAGATGGAAACACATCTGCTTGAATTGAAGTCAGAGATCAAACAAAATATGCTTTTAGTAATTGGTGAAAAGTTGCAAAAGTGCATAATTGCTCAAAGATATAAGAATTGTGTTGAAGTGTGATTGAATAAATTTGCATATATGAATAGACACAGCTTATAAAAATATGTGACCTACTTTTAATTAATACATCTCTTAGAGAGAAATAAATAAGCAGCACCAGTTTCTCGTTAGAGCATATTGAGCACAAGTGAATGTAGTACTTTTTGAAGTTATGAGCTTTTTTACTAACCAGTAAAATCTATTGCATTTTATACTCTCTAACTGTTACTTTAGAAACATTAGTATTATAATTTTGCTCTTTGTAGGAAATTACATATATTGGACTGATTGGCAAAGAAGATCCATTGAACGAGTTGATAAAGTTACTGGTGTAATGAGAGAAATAATTATAGACCAGCTTCCTGATTTGATGGGTTTAAAAGCAATAAGTTTAAAAGAAAAGCTTGGTATGATTATTTTTTCTTTTAAGTTTATTTCAGGGTAAGAGTAAGAAATATTGGTAATTTTTATTAGATTTTTTGCTGTAACGATTCAGTAAAAATTTTAAATACCTCTACTAACAAATAAACGTTCCAATATTTGTTTGTTTTATGAATTGCATCTTTTACTTCCAAAAAAAAGAACTGTTAATTTAAATGCCAGATAATTAAAAGGATAGGAGAAAAACTGAAGCTTTTTCTTGTTGCATGTTTTATTTGCATTCATTTAAGTGCAAAGTGTAATGATAAAACCTAAAAAATTTTGCTGTTTTTTTGTTTTGAATAAGTATAGAAACAAACCCAAAGTTCGTCTTCATTTATAGTTGTTTAAAGATCCTAAATTCTGTCTGTACCACATCTTTTGCTCATGTTTAGTTTCATGATATTATACACCTTTATCCTGTACTTAAATTAATCACCTTTTTTTTTGATAATCTATTAATGTAATATCAGGAAGAAATCTAAAGCTTGGTATTAAAACTAAATGCATTTTTAATTTTTTTTTAGGTATGAATCCGTGTGGAATAAATAATGGAAACTGCTCGCATTTATGCTTAAATAGACCTGGGAGCAATTTTACTTGCTCTTGTCCTGGTGGACTTGAGCTCACCACTGACAACATGACATGTATTGTACCAGAAGCCTTTTTATTGTTTTCAAGGAAGGAAAATATTCGCAGGGTGTCCCTTAAATCTCATAATGCTGATGCAATTCCTCTGTCTGGTGTGCAGGAAGCAAATGCCTTAGACTATCATATTAGTGAAAGCCGAATTTATTGGACTGATACTAGCCTGAAGGTAAATATTAAGCTCTTTCTATGGATGTTAAATTTGAAATGCAAAAGGTTCTTATTGCTTTCATGCATGTGCTTTTTCTACTTATTGGTTAGAGTCCATGAATTCAATCTTAAGATTCGAGGAATTCAGTTTTCTTAAAGTTTTATTAATAACTAGCATACTACCCGGCATTGTCCGGGTGCTTATTAATACAACATAGCTCTAAAAAGATATTTGAATGAATTCCATCACATGGGCATTAAAAATTGCATCAATCTGTCTTTTGCATAATTCCTCTAATAAGAGGACCAAAAAATGCTCGCAAAAATTAGAATTAAATATCTTTTGGAACCTCTAATTTTTCTGTATCATACAATATTTGTGCCAATGTTCTAAGGCAATTAGAACATGAATTATAATTGTTTTAAACTTATTTCATGCTAAAATGAAATAGGTGAGTCTTAAATTGATAATTCATTGTTAATCATAATCTTTGTTTTAAAATACTCATATTTAAATGTGTTAAATTTTATCAGTTTGTATGCTTCAAGTCTTATCGCTATTACTCAATATATTCAAAATTGAAAGAAAATGGCCATTTTTAGACAAAAAATTTGAATAATGAGCTTTTTTGATTTTTTTAAAATTTCAAAACCCTGCCCATGTGAATTTCACTGCATCAAGGAACCTCTGCCAAGTTTGATGAAAATCTGACGAGAACTGGATTTTTATAAGGAACAAACACACAAAAATATACATACATGTATACAAATGTACATTCATCGATTTTTATATATTTAGAAAATAAAAAAGTGAAAATTTTTTATTTTATTTTTTGTTTCAGCCCCTGTTTAGGAATAATACGTAATATCGAGAATGAATAGCAGGTGTTTCTTAATTTTAGAAATGCTGTAAAATAATGTAAGCCTATATTCAAGGGCAGATCAGTTTCTGGTTCGGGAGGAAGTTATTTTCAGAAAGGAAGGGGTCAAAGTGTAATTTTTGTGCAAAAACGGTGCAATAGGCATTTTTTTTGAAATGCAAGTTTGAAAAATGTAGTTTTAGGCCACATTTAGTTGCTTAAGGGAGTTGGTATGACCCCACCCCCTCCCACCCTCTGGATCCACTCCTGCCTACATTGCTATATGCAAGCAAAAAAACTCATATATTGATTTCAGTGCACAATCTTTCGATATCGTACACAATTATCAGATATTTTTGGTATTAACAGTTTTAGGTTTTGTTATGAAACAATTAAATTGCATTTTATTTTCATTCAAATTTTAATTTGAAAATGTAGATGCACAACAATCCCATAAATAGCTGGTAAATCACTTAAACAAGCAGTAATTAAAAGAAACCAAAAGGAAGCAGTGTTTATCAGTAATCTGGCGATAAACAGCTGACATTCTTTAAAAACATGATTTTCTCTGGAGTGAAAATTTCATAGAATAAAACATCTTTCAATAATTTTATTTTTTATTCTAATTTCGTAATCAATTAATTTGTTTTCTAATATGAAGGATTTTTTAGTGCAGATAGGTTAAGATTCTCCAAGGACTGGTCAAATTTATCAACGGAATAGTGGTTGAGAATCTCTTCTTAGTCATTCATATTTTGAATGAAATATGTTTTATTATATGCAATAGTTTTATATTTTATTAAGTACTTTCCCTTTTTCCAGACTATCAGCAGAGCATTTATGAATGGTAGTCATGTTGAAACACTTGTGGAGTTTGGTCTGAATTACATAGAAGGTTTGGCAGTTGATTGGGTTGCTCAAAATCTGTATTGGACTGACATGGGATCTAACCGTATTGAAGTATCTCGTTTAAATGGCTCTTCAAGAAAGGTGCTACTGTGGCAAAACATGGATGATCCACGATCTCTGGTTTTAGATCCTAATGAAGGGTAAATAGAAAATTCTCTAAAAGAAAAATAAATAAATAATACTGTGAATTAAATATTTTTGCTCACATAGTATGAAAAATCTTCTCTGTTGTAAATGTACAATTTTTTTAAAGCATATTTTTTTTTATATATTATTTCAAATGGCTTACAATTAGTATTTATTTTACAAAATAACTTCATTAACTTTTTTTCCTTTTAAAACACAGATGAACAGTGTTAAGTTTTTTTGAATTCACAAGCAAATTGTGAGTAACCTAAAATGTAAGCATTTCAAAAAAAAGTCTTGAACTGTGATTTCAGATTTTTTTTTTCCAATTGTACTTTGTTGCTTAAAATGTGGTATACTTTTCAATGAGTATTTTGAATGACAGGAATTTTCAAACACAACATTGCATTCTTTTCCAGTTATATGTATTGGACAGATTGGGGTACAAGTGGTCGTATTGAAAGAGCTGCAATGGATGGATCATATCGAAAAGTTCTCATCAGTAAACTTGGTCGTCCCAATGGTTTGACAATCGATTTTATCGAGAGAAGGCTCTACTGGATTGATATTGATACTCTAAAAATTGAATACTCTGATTTGTTTGGTAAATTTTATTTTCCCTTTTACCGTGTGCTGTTCCATTTAGTCGATTTGTTAATCTTCTACTATAAAGACATTTTAATTTTCAAACATTGTAAAGCAGATCTTTAAATTCACTTGAATTATTAAAAGATCTTTTAATAAAAATAAAGAAAAAACAAAAAGAGAAAATATTTTTTAGTAAGATTAGTGCTAAATGGCAAATGTTATTAATGCTGTCTGATATGGTTGAGTTTGAACCAATCATGTTAAATAGTTGTAAAGTTATGGAAAAAATTGCTGCCTTAGGATATTACTCACTTAAAAAAAAACATGTGGACTATTTTCTGTTTACAAAAAACATGTTTTCATTAACTTACACTCCTTTGATTCTATTTTTCATATTTACTTATTTTTAAAATTATTTCTTATTGTGTGAAGCTAAAAGTAACTTAAAAAATATTAATTCACCTTCTACATTTATTTTTGTTTAGGTAATCACCGTGTTCAAGTTCTTGATAATTTGACTGATCCCTACAGTCTGACTATTTACGAAGATTACATGTATTGGACTGACTGGAAAACCAACAGTATCAACAGAGCTAACAAAACAAGTGGTGAAAATATCACTGTAATTCAAAGAAATTTAGATCATGTAATGGATGTTCTTGTTTTTCATACGTCAAGACAATCAGGTACTTGCATATAATTGCAGTAAGCGTTATTATTACCATTTAATTTTGAGTTAACTTACACTATATTTAGATTTAATGTTTAATCACATACTAGTTATAGCTGGAACTTGGGATACGTTATGAAAACTGTGTAGGGATTACTAGAAATTTTTAATAGCTCTTTTGTCAAATTTTAAATTGCCAAATTTTCAAAAGAGTTTTATTTGGCACAGTGAAGAGTTTTGTTTTACTTTTTAAAAGATAAAATTTAAAGTACTTTCTTTTACTAAAATGCTTTAATTAGAAATTAACTTTGAAAAGTATTTTCCTTCTTTTGCCCTCCCCTTCTTTTATATGCTATATTAACCCTTTTTTTCTCACAAGAGGGGAAAAAGGAATATAGATTTTTTACTTTATATATCATATCACGTAACAAATCTTACATGTATAAATACTTAAAATTTGCCTATAAATATCCATAGTTAGGAAAGCTTCAAATTCTTTTAATAAAAAATTGTCCAAAAGATATATTAAAATCTACAAAACTTTTTTTTGTATTAAACTTATTTTGAAAGACTAAAAAAAATTACTAAAAATAGCATATTTTTTCTAAGAAAATGTATCTTTTTATGTGTACCAAAACTTATTAAGATTTTATATTGATAGCAATAGCTTGTTGTTACTGGCATCCAAACAAAAATCAATGGCCTTAAATCTTGATTTTGGCCATTGTGCATTTTGAGACATTATAAAAGGTACTAAATGTATTGTAATAGATTTCTGTGTAAGGTAATTGATGTACCTGCGTATTTGGCTTCTTTTGTCAAATTAGCTATGGGAAGAAGTGTGTTGCATGCAGCATTCTCTAAAATTTTTTTTGAATTGACTTGTTTGACTGCCAGTGTTATAAATGTTTTCAGCAAATGTATATTGAAGGACTAACCTTTAAAGCTGAGCAATAATTGCAAAGAATATTCACTATAAACTTTTGTTTAACCTTTTGGATCCGAGCTATTCATATAGAAGTTTTCCTTTCGAGACGGGCGGTACAAGTGTTGAACCGTTGATCCCCTTTCCTCTGAAGCACTTAAGTTTTATGACTTCACGTTTCGAAAACAAAGCCATAATTCCCAGTAAGGGAGTATGAATTCCTGGAAAAATCCCCTGTTCCAAAGGGTAGAGACGGAGATTTCAACTCCGTCCTCCCCCGGAAAAAAGACTTGCGGTACAGCATGTGTATCACCTGGTTTTTAAAGGTTAATCAGTATGTGATATTTAAAGTTTTCTCGAAACAACTGCTTAACCGTGGAATCGTTTTGATTATATGTCACCCCACCCCCCAATTACAAGTATATGATGATGATATAAAAGTAATGTGCAAAAAGGAATGCATATAACAGTTTTATGTGAATGAAAAGCAAAAAAAAAAAAAAAAAAAAAATACTGTGTTTTATTTTTTGTGAAGATTTGAAACTTTTTCTTTTTTAATGGGCAAAGAAGCTATTTTTAATTCCTTTGATCATATGGCAATGATTAGATCTTAAATATGTGTCTGACATTTTTAAAACCTTTTTGTTACTATTATTTTTTTGCTATGTGATAAAATTTTCATTGCTTACTTATTCTCAGTATTTTACCAAATTATTATTCTTGGTAAAAACAATAATTTCTTTATATCAATCCAAATTTGTTAATTTTCTTTTTGCATCATGAATTTCATACAAGGAATAAACTTAAGCTGAATAACAAATTTTGATAAAATGTGAAACTTTTTTACAGGGTGGAATCCATGTGCTGTAAATAACGGTGCTTGTACACATCTATGTCTTGCTTTGCCAGCTTCAGTTCAGCATAAAACGTATACTCACCACTGTGCTTGCCCCACACACTACAGCTTAGATTCTGACAACAAAACATGTTCTTGTAAGTATAATTTCGTTAGGTAATATTTTGGATGCTAATTTCCCTACACATGGATATATTTCATATTTTTCACTTTGTAGTTAAGATCATAAGCTGCACAGTGCTAGGATTAAGTGGTTACTTTATATAATTTCTGACCAATGTTTTAACTTAAGCTCAAGTTTCCAAATTTAGGTACCTAATTTAATGCCTAAAATTTTGTATCTCATTTAAATTTTCTGTTTCTACTCATCACAATCATGTCTTGCAATTGATGTGTAGGAACAGAAACATTTCCTCAACTTTAATGTGTTTTAAGAACATTGTGTAATTTTGCTATCTCATTGATTTTTTACAAGCTTGTCTATGTTTGATTATCAAAACGAGCACCTAAAGTTTTCATTTTGACATCTGGTGAACTTATCTGAAGCATCATCCTAGCACCTCAAACTGAAGTTTTAACCCCTTACCTGCAAAAGAGAATGAACCAAATTCATTCCTCAGTATCACAGTTTTTGATGCAAACCCACTTATGTGTGATATTTGATAGGAAATTAGTGCAAGCTTTAATGTGTAAAACTTTGCTTTCACAAAATAAAGAATGAGGGTTAAAATGAAAATACAAGATTTCAAACTAAGAGTAAAAGTATAGTAAAAAGATGTTTGAACTTATTTTCCTAGTGATATATCCAGAAACATGGTTGTATGCTTAAAAACAATATACAGTGCATTGATTTTTATAAATTAGCACAACTACAAAGAATAAATAAAAACTCGAGATCCAGAAAATTAAAAAAAAAAGTATTTTACTCAAACAGAAACAAGCAAAAACCATGCTATTACAACTTTCACATATATTCTTTTTCAGACATGTACATTAATAATTAACGAAAAATCTTTTAAGTCATTAATTATCTACTATTTGCCGGCCACCTTGTCTAGTGGTCAGAGTAGTCTGCCATGGATGGTGTGGCCCCGGGTTCGAGTCCCGGCTTGGGCATGGATGTGCTTTCTCTCTCCTGTCCTTTCTTTGTGTGAATGTGTTGTTGTGTGAAAGGTTGCCTACCCTATAAACGGGTACCTATGGCATGCGTGTACTGTGGAAGTCGGACTTCACACCAAATAACGGTACAGTT
Source organism: Uloborus plumipes (assembly GCA_038373865.1). Classification (NCBI taxonomy): domain Eukaryota; kingdom Metazoa; phylum Arthropoda; class Arachnida; order Araneae; family Uloboridae; genus Uloborus; species Uloborus plumipes. The sequence goes on along the minus strand of JAXGGA010012874.1, from coordinate 13,568 downwards.
GGAAAAGTGAAGTAGCGCACCCCATATTGCCAGCCTGGCTGGCACATGACAAAAAAAAAAAAAAAAAAAAAAAAATTATGTACTATTTAATTATATTGTGCATGGAAATTTAATTTTCTTCTATCATAACCTTCATTTTGATTTAGATTTTGTTTTCCTTGCAGATCCTCAAAATTTTATGCTCTTCAGTCAAAGGAATAGTATTAACCGGTTTCTTGTGGATACTCTTGATTCTCCGGACATAACATTGCCTATCCATGGATTGAAAAACATTAAAGCCTTAGGTTATGATCCTGTAGAACATTTTGTTTATTGGATTGATGGAAGGACCAAAACAGTGCGAAAAGCTCATGTAAATGGAACTAAGGTAAAAGATAAATTAATGTGTGTGTGTGAATAGTAATTGTTAAGTTTAAGAAGTTTTATGCGCTGCTTTTTTTTTTCTTTTTAAAATTAAATGTTTTAGATTTTGTCAAGCACTTTTTGATAGTCATATTTAATGTGCCAAGTCATCACTGCTTTTTATTTTGTTATTTTAATGTGTTTTTCAGTAGCAAAATCTGGAAAATTTTGGTTAAAAGATGTTAGAATAATATTTTCAAAATGTCTCAAATATGAAATACACTACTCTTGTTTTGAAAAATAAGCAATTAAATAAACAAAATAAAATGAATAAATAAATAAATAAGTAAAGTAAAAAAAAGCAATATTTATTCTAGTGAACAAAATGACATATTTTGGTGAGGCTTTAAATTTTACAAGCATGTGTAATTGTGACCATTTAATGTTCGTGTTTTTAAAAATCTTACTTTTTTTTGATACAATTATTAATATAATAACAGAACGAATAATTTTAAAAATATAACAAAGTATTCAGCTCTCAAAATCACCGATATCTTCATTTTTGCAAAAATAAGGGCTTTTACATTACATAAGGACAGTTTAGTCATTCACAGGCTAGACTTTTATGGTAAGAAGGGATGGAGGTAATCGTCTACAAATTTTTTTTAATGACATTTCTTCACAAGAGTGTCATAAGTATCGCTTTATAAGATTCGAACCTAATATAGAATTGTATTTTCAGTACTAGATATATTGAGACATTTTGTCACAATGTCTACTTTTATAATTTCTTTTTTAATAAACATATGCTATTGTTCATTTAAATTTGATTATTTTATTACAATAGGGTATTTTGCAATTATTCTAAAATTGGAAGAAAAAAAATTTTACTGTTCCCATTTTATAGCCCTTTAATAAACAATTCGTGATTACTCAAAAAATAAAGAAAAAAGATAATCAAACATATATATTATTTGGAAGTAAAATGAAATATTTTGTCAACTTGTTGTTTTAGCATTTAGTTAACCAAATCAATAAAATTGTATAAAACTTCCAAAGCAATTTGAAAGTAAAACTTTCTTCTCATATCTTAAATTTAAATTATATTAAAATATTTATTTCATTACTTTTTCACAAAACCTTATTATGTCTCTTTTCAACAGGCTACTATTGTTGTTTCTAACCCAAGTGACAACATCCATCCATATGACATTGCTATAGATCCATATTCTCGTGCAGTTTACTGGTCATGTGCTCAGCATAATACAATTAATGTAACAACTATGAAAGGCAAAGCAGTTGGTAACGTGATTGGGGATCATGATGATCGACCTCGTTTTATTGCTCTTCATCCAAATAAAGGGTAAGAAATAATTTCACTTTTTAGTCACTTTTTCTCATAGATACATGCCCAGCCTTTTCCAAGATGTTAAAAACAAGTACAAATATTGAGTCTTTTTCCATAATTATCTGTCAACAATTAAAATTCAAATTTCACAGTGAAGGAAGAAATTCCCTTCAAGTTTCAGGTGTGGCGATGATCGCAATTTTTCGGGAGGGAGTAGAAGTAGCAATGTTAAGTGATTATTTTAACCTTTAGTGTGTTTCCACATTCTAAAATTTTTAGTACATTGTCTCATTTGATTCTAGCCTAATTTGACCAAATTTTTAAGGATTTCTTTGCTGAATGTGCCACACAGCAGTCTTCTGTGCCAACTATTTTCTGTTAGGAAATTATCTGAGAAATTTTGGCGGGAACGATCCCAATTTTTTTCTGAAAACAAGGTGCCAACAATACATGGGCTTCCTACTTTTTTTTCTTTGATATATGAGTTCATGCAGTAGAGTCAAAAATTAAAATAATTCCTAAACTGATTTCAAATTGCTTATTGTTGGAAAACTGGCTACGCTCATGGTACAACCAGAAATATTGTCAGTCGTAAGGTCAACAATGTCAGCATGTGAAACCGATGTATGATAATTGTAACCAACTTACAATGGTTAATTACCAGCGTCAATCATGAATTTCCCTGAGCTTTACCTGTTTTTCTGTAGTACCTCAAAAATACTCTAGAATTCCTGGTTTTTGGAGTGAGTGGTTTATCACTTTTTCTGCTCAGAAAAACGTGTTCCTAAAAAACCAAAATAAGTATGCATTCAAATTTAATTTTATATTGTTGCTTCTTTTGTTCATAAAATGTAGTTTGAAGAATTTGTTAAGTTCCTTATCATTATTATTTTTTTAAAGAGGAAAAAAAAAAATTCTATAATAGTTTTTCTGATGTTTTGTTATCCTATAGCCTGTCTTTTTCGCAATAGTAAAGTTTTTTTTTTTTTTTTTTTTAACTCTAAAACATGCTCATCTTTTTTGTTGCTGTTTTCTGCTTTTCAGATTGATTTCTTAAAAGTTAACTTTTAATTTCTTAAAAAACGCTTGCATGAGTTTCTTTCCTGTATCATGTAACACAAGCAACATGTATAAAAGAACACCCAGGTATCACATGAACCATTTTGTAATGTTTGTATAATTTTAATATATTTTACCTCTTAATGCTAAACTAATCATTTTTATATTTGACTTTTATTTCTCCTTCTTGTATTTATTTTCCTCATTTTTATCCTCTTAGTTTGTTATTTTGGGTGAACATGATTCATCCACCACTGATTGAAAGAGCCAATATGGATGGTCATATGAGACGAATTTTGTTTTCAACTGAACTGGATAGACCAGTTTCTCTTACTGTAGATGTTTCTGATAACTTACTGTACTGGGGTGACGTTGGCTTAAGGAAAATAGAAAGATCGACTTTATCTGGTGCTAACAGGTAACTTTTTGATATTTGTTATATAATTTCTCAATAATAGGGAAAATTTTATGTTTCCAAAGCAATGGTAATATTAAAAGTCAGGTTCTTACTTAATTTGTATTATATATGGTTAAAAAATGACGATAACTCTTTATATTGTGTTTATTTATATTTTCTTTTTTTAACTTTTTTTTGTAGAAAATAGGTTTTATTTTTTAAGTATAAAATTCCATGTTCAATTTTTTTATTTACTTGTAAACTAAATGTAAAACATCCCCTTTTTATTAAAAAAAAACCCTTTTAGAGACACTTTGCAACTTTCACACAAGTATTTATATTACACGTGTATTTGTGTTAAATATATGCCAAATGACCTGTTGAATCTTTTTATGCTTTAGTGTTTGTCACAGTTTAAATGTCTTCTTTTTAAAGAACATTATTCAATGTATTGTATTCTTATTTTATAGCTCTTATATTCAAAAAAACAAACAAAAAAAATATTTTTTTCTATTTTTAGAACTGTTTTACTTGCTGGAGATTTGCTTCATCCTGTTTCTTTAACTATTTTGGGTAAACACATATATTGGATAGACCACGACCAACAGATTATCGAGATGGCTGACAAATTAACAGGAGCTGGCAGGCAACGTGTGCAAGCTCGAATGCCACTTTTGACCAATCTTCTCGCCGTTAATTTACGTGATGCAGATCATTATGCAAATCATCCATGTTCTGTTAAGAATGGTGGTTGCTCACACTTGTGTCTTTTAAATGAAGTTGGCAAAAAACGATGTTCGTGTCCTCTTGAGTTGGTGTTGTCTACAGACAGAAGCACATGCATTGATATTCCTGTTTGCCCCCAAGATAAATTTAGGTGCCTCTCTGGCGTAACCTGCTTCCCCGAGAAATGGCGGTGTGATGGTATTGCGGAGTGCGATGATATGTCAGACGAAATGAATTGTGAGGAGTGTAAACCTCATCAATTTAGGTGCCAAAATGGTGATTGCATCGATTCTAAACTGAAATGTGATGGAATTCCACAATGCAAGGACTATAGTGATGAACAATGTTGCCAAAAAAATATGTTCCTATGCTCATCTTATGAATGCATCTCCTCATCTGCATTGTGTGATTCTAAAAAAGATTGTTCCGATGCATCAGATGAAAGTCCTGTTAATTGCGAAGTTATGTCTAGTCAGAGGCATACAGAGGGAGGCACAAAAGTAACATTCATTATTACGGTTGTTGTCGTTGTTTTTCTTCTTATTGTTGTTGTAATGTTTTGCCAAATGAAAGGCTTTATTTCTTTTTGTAAACGAAAAGTGCCCCCAAAGAGTGAAGAACTGAGGGATGTTATGTTGTCTTCGAAGCCTTGCAGTGCAAGTGGAAATTCTTCAAGCACTGTTTGCCCGAGAGGCGTAGCCGTCTCCTCATTTCAAGGCTCTAGCTGTGCAGTGGGGGTGACGCCCTCAATGCCGACAAGTTGCAGCAGTATGTACGATCGCAATCATGTTACAGGTGCCTCGTCCAGTTCCTCCAGTCGCACCTATCCCCTTGAGACTTTGAATCCTCCTCCCACACCAGTTACTGTGAGATCTCAATACATTCAAAGCTATTCATTAGGCTCATACAAACATTATCGCTCAAGAAACAAACCTCCTCCTCCAACGCCGTGCAGCACAGATGTCTGCGACGACAGTGATGCCTATGCTTGTGGTAGTTGTTACTACAGCTCCGGTATGGAGATGTCATATGATTCTGACCCTTTCATCCCTCCTCCTCCTACAAGTCCTTGTTTATCTGACGAAAACTATGAAGCGTTATTAGGGGGCTGTCCGGAACCCCCTCCACCATCCCCAGTGCCTGCTAATTCATGAAAATGCAATTGTTAGATTATTTAAATGAAATGAATTGATTGCTTCAAGTTTTTGAAGCCTTTCCACATCCATATTTTTGGTTTGTTTGCCATGTGATATGACAATGCATGTATGTATTTAAATAATTTTAATAGTAGAGCTATGTTTATTTTAAATGCAATTTTATTTGCTCTTCAAGTAAGACAACATATTTTAATGAAACCAATGTAAGAAGAGCATGAGTTTATGTTAAAAAAAATACACCCATGGGCAGCGGGGTCCCAAATTTGAATTTTTGGGAGGGGAAAATTTAAAATTTACCAAATGGAATTCCAAATTTTGCTAAATCATAAAGAACAATCATGCAAACTTACCCACAATAAATGAGACACTAGGCATCATTTTTTAAGAATTTCAAAAATTGGCTCAAAATTTGTCAAATCAGACAAAATTTGCTGAAAAAGGATTTTTTTGGGAGGTCACAGTCACCTTCCATCAGCACACCCCTATGCGAGGTTACAAGGAATGAGTTATTCAATGCAAGTATTAGGTGTTTTATTTCTCACATACCTGTATTTTCACTGCAAACTAACTTTCTTTTTACTTAAAAATTCATGGCATAGCATTTGAAGTCATTGCTGGTTTGCTGGCCAGAACCAATTAAATTTTGTTTCTGACCAGCATAAAAAGTAGCAGCTAAACTAAAAGTATTTTATCAGTCATTGGCGCCAAAGTAAAAATTGGTTGAATTTTCAGGTCTGCTTAGATGCAAACTCAGTTTAATGTTTTAAATTTAAACCCTAGGTTGAAGTTACTAATTAAAGTTTATTAGTTTTAGTCTGAGCTGTAAATATGAAAAATAGGAATTCTTTCTGCATTCTGGCATTGGTCATCACATGGCATAACCAACAATTAGGAATAAAAATTTAGTAAATAATTTTACTCTAGTGAGATTACCCGTTGCATAATATTTTATTGAAGAGCTTTTATGGTAATATATGCAATTTATAGATAAGATCGAGGAATTTGAAATTTTAATTTTATATGCATAGCACTTTACAAATTTTAAATCTTATAAATAACTTCAAAGTATTTTTCTAAGTGAGATATTTTATAAATTTCTACACAGTTAAAAAAAAATCGTAAGCATGATTCAACTTTTGATATGATAATGAATTTATTTCATAGATTGTAGATACATTTCTACATGAAATTTGGATGTGGTAAGTTTTGTTGGTTTTGAAAATTGTATTCCTATATTTTCAGGAAAAATTAATTATTTTCATCATATTTATTGATTTGTTTTAAACGATAAATCTATGTACATAAGGTATATATTTTAGTTTTAAAATTATGTAAATAGCAAACTCGTTGATCAAGTAAAGCATTTAATCTCTGTTTATTGAGAGTTGAGAATCTTCCACTACTTGATAGATTTGTATTGTTTTGAAAATCTCCCACCCTTTAAAAAAATTTTCGCAATCATTTTGAATCGTCCAAAAAAATTAGATTTTTATATGCTTAAACCAGTTTTATGAGACAATCTAAGTATACTTCCCTTTTCCTTTAAACATCTGCTACTGGCACTTAGTATCCTCTATAATAAAATTTTAACATTAAACAGAATTTTTTTTAACAGAACTGTACTTGGATTGTTCTGTACTCAGGAGAGGGTATTGGACACCTTGTAAATGATATTTTCTTGTGCAGCTACTATTATTACCGATTGACAGATAAAATGGCTTATTTTTATTTACTTAAATATCCATTTGTCTCTTTCTTAGAAAAGAAAAACAATTTTATGCAGTTCAAATTATTTTAAGTAACTGTTCATGACAATATGTTTAAGGAGTATATTTTAAGCAGTGCATTTAAATTTTTTATTAAATGAAAATCATATCCGCTTGCATTTCTCCAAATACTACATGCATTTATATTGCTTTGAATATCCAAAGCTTTTAAGCATTTACTTATTTTTGGTCATTGCTACTTTGCAATAGACTGCTTGTTTTTAAACAGTTTTAGGTCATCCCATACTGTTTTCTTTGTTGCCTTTATTTTTCATTTGTCTAGTAGAAATGCTTTACAAAACTTAAATTCTTTGAATTCATTGTCATTGTTGCTTATACCCTGTGTTAAAATGAAATTGTTGGAAAACATTTTTTCATTCTTTTTTCATCCCACACTGTTCATACACAGAAAAAGTTTTAAGTATTTTTTTTGAAAATATTATGTTGAAGAATTTATACATGAAATTTTTGCTACTTAATTTTTGTTGTAACTCATTTCCACCATTTAAAAAAAAAAAAATTGTTTGTGTTAATTTTTACCCTCTTCAAAATTTACTGAAGTGTTGAATTTTCTTGCTTCTGAAAGTTTTTAAACTTTTTGTTTAAGTCTTGATGTGATAATATGTTCATGCTCATTAACGTGTGTTTTTTATGCACCCACATAGACTTCATTTTGTATGATGCTTTTTTTCTCACATTAGGAGTCCCCTCCCCCCCCCCCAAAAAAAAAACTTTTTAATATATTATTCTTTTTAAAATATTGACAAACTCTTAATTATAATGACATTTGATTAATGTGATACCTTGTATATTTTTCAATACTGAATTTTTTTTTAAAACTTAAATGAGCATTGTTTTCGCACCAATGTATGTATTTTCCCAATGAATGCATTATAAGTGTGTGTGTTAGAACCCAACTCTGAAACCAGACAATGTCTAAAAACTATTATAAAAAAGCTAAGCAAGTTCATTGACAACTGGCAAATGTGCCAAGTCTGAAATAGTAAATTATTTTGAAGTTTGAGCATATAAATTTGATGGGTTCTCAATCTGGTAAATCTAGCGATTTAAGTCCAATTTTACGCTTAAAAGATGATCAAAAAACCCCTCACGATTGTAATTTAGCAAGTTAAGTTTAAAAAAAAATTAACTCTAATTACTTGATTAAATAAAATGAATGATATGAATCAAAAAAAGAAAATTATTTTAACAATGCATAAAATGAAATTTACGATAAAAGAAGTATGCTGCCCTGGCATACATAGAAAAAATAGAAGAGAAGTAGTAGTGAAAAAAAAAAGTTCTGTGACCCTAATTCATATGTTCTCTTTAAATAACTGCAAGTAATTCTGCGAGTATCTGAGTATTGAACATATCTCATAGTTTGGTCACCACTCGTTATTTTCAAAAATAATTTTTCATTTATCACAGATAGTTACTACTTCATAATTTTTTAGTCTTCAATAGTTTTTTTTTAGGCTTCTTGTTTTTTTCTATTCCCCACACTGATTTTCCCTTTCGCAACTAACTTGACTCTTTAATAAATACAGAGGCCCTTCACTTTCCCTCAGTGTAAAATTTGGCTTGGATCATTACTGATTTGTCGGATCGTGAATTGATCAAATTCAAGTGCACAAACTTGGGAATAATATAAAATTTTAAACTTAGTGCATTTGTCAACAACCCATTCTTGTTGTGAGCATTTTTTTCAGACATTCTTCAAGTTAGGAGTTGGATTTCAACACACGCATGTATGTGTGTACGTACACCTTCAAAAATTTCTCTCTTTTTTTTTTTTGAAGTTGTTTATAAACATCATAGTACTGAATAGTGTAGTCGCATCAAGAATTAAACGAAGCAATATTTTGTACAATTAACTAAGTACATTTATTTATTAAAAAATGAAAACATTGTTTCCATTCTATTTGTACATTTTCATTTATTATGATCTTAAAGTTTTTAGTCCTCATTTTATACTTGTTGTGTTTACATCAATTTGTATAGCTGTGTACAAATATTGCTTGCTTCCACAATCAAGATTTTTAAATAGAGATATAACCATGTATTTTGAACATAGAAGTAAGTATTTTTGTACTCTTGTAGTTGAAAATATGTTTACAGTGAAAATGAATTGTTGAAGAATATTTTTAGTTAATAGAAAGTTGTTCACATTACCTATAAACAACTTGTTAAGATTTTCTTGTGCTGTAATACTAAGCTATATTTATTGACTTTAAATCTCGGAAAATGTAAAATATTGTATCGATGCTTCAACTTACTTCCTGAAGGGAAAGTAATTACTGCCTCTTTGAATTTTGATAATTTTTCAGTGAGTGATTAATTTATATCACTTATGTTTTCTATAATACAAAAGAAAATTTTTGTTATAGAAGCATTGGTTATATGAGTGTTTAATAGTTAATTTTTTAATGAATAGAGGAGAAATTATTAATGAAAAGATTATGAAGATAAATTTTAGCTCCCAATTATCAAGGATGCACATTCTTCTCCCCCTTCCCCCCAAATACCATAAATACACCTCAAGAGCTAGAGTCCTCACAAAAAGAAAAATACTTCCATAAAAGTTTCAATGGCATACTTTGTGCCATAACCCCTCTCCCTAGCTAGGCACCCCTACCATTTTGGCATAACTGTTAGAACAACCAACTTTCAACCAGACCCCTTGAGCTTGTTCACTTTAGAAAGTGAGCGGTTGAAATGGAAACAAAATGTTTAGTATCATCCAGCTCAATGTTCAGTGAGTAATAAAACTAAAACAAAGCCATGAGATATGAACGTTTTTGAAAGATATTTCATGTCTTTGAAAAATAGCAACAACATGTGTGTCCTTAAAAGTTTAGTCAAATATTTTAACTAGCTTTCTTTAATCCACTATGACAGAAGTTTTGTAAATTAATAGCATAGCTGCCAACTCTCTTGATTTGTTTAGGAGACTCACGAGTTTTTATGCCTTCTTCCAAACTCCCTAATGAAATTAATATCTTCCAAATCTTCATAAAAAACAATGAAATTTCTTAAAAAGCAATATTTTAGTGATAAAAGATTTGGGGAACCTATTGCGACCACAAAAATTAACTGCATATGTCCGATTATTTTTGAATTACGTTTTATTTAATTTTCCTTCTTTTTAAACTTTCATTTCCCAAAGAATGTGGCAAAACGTTTCTGATTTTCTCCAAACTTACTAAATTTTTGTCTGCAGCAATGAATATCTATTGCCACTTATATGCAAAATAAAAAAAAACTTTTTTTAAAAACTTTTTTTATCATCATATTTTTTGTTTTTATTTCTTCCTTTCTTTTCCTAACTTCAAAATGTAAAATTTCGTAAACAAATTCTCTAAATCAAAGGAGGTTCTAACTCTTATGGGAGGTTCATTTGATGCGAATAAAGCCCTTTGTGACTAGAAATAACTATCTTAGTCTATTAGGTCATCTCAAATGGCTCCAGTGATGGTTGGTGAATACTTGCAGTACACCATCTTCTGAAAAAGAGTTTTCTCAATTTTCAAATTTTAGGCCCTATATAGTCTCAATGTAAGAAATCTTTGCTGATATTTTAAGAATCCCTCTTATGCTCAATCTTTTGTCGCTACTAAATTTATTTGTGCTAAGTCTCCCTAATTTTACACATAAGTCTTCTTAATTTCCATCTCTCAACGTTGGTAGCTGTGCAATAGAATTTTGTAGATCTCAGGGAGGGCTTACACTTTGTTTACGTTTCTGTACCTCAGAGTCGGATTAATGCAAGTCCAAAAACGACAATTTTCAATTGTTTCATTGTATGTAGAATCTTATTCTGCATTGTGCCGCGAGAACGTTATGCTATAAAAGGAATTCCTAAACAATTATTTAGCAATGCCAAAAGAACCTGAGTTAGATTCTTTTTGGGTGAGACAAACATTTTCACTCTCTCCTGCAAAGTAGTCATAGTGTGACTTTGTTGTCCTACTTTTTTAGGTGCAGATTTCATGTCAATAACTTGCTCCATGAAGTTTGGCTAGACATTGCAACAGGGATTAAAATTCAAAATTTTGAGAGGTTATTTACCTGCATCTCAGTCATTTCTATTCCAGAGATATAGAAATGAGCCCAAAATAATCGCAAAACTGCAATCTCTGGATAACTGAGCTGTTCAGTACTGCTGACAATAAGTGTATTATTGTTAGCTTTATTTGCAGTAAAAGTACAAACTGGTGCATATTACTTTTGTTAATATTTTTGAGGTGGCTCAGCACAGTGTAATTATACCTCGTTCTTTTGTTCTGTTTATGTTGATTATGCTGTAATTTTAGCAGTTTGTAAATATCTGTTATACATTGTTTTTTTTTTTAATTTGCAAAAGATTCATAACTCAGTCCAGTTGTAATTTTATTCAGCTATACATTCTTGTTGATTTTTTGCAATTTTGAGTATTTTAAAGAAATTTGCTGATCATTGATAAAACTTTTTAAAGTTTTTGAAATACTTACGCCTATTTTATTTATTTACTTCTTTTTTAAAAGTTTTCTTTTTTAAAGGCAGTTCTTTTTATTGGTGAAACGAATAGGTCATTTTTGAGATGTCAATGAATTTCAAATATGATTAGATTTTATATTTTCTTTTAAGTGATTTGAAAGCCAGAATTGCGTTATTTATGAGTAACAAATACTTGAAATAAAATAGAAAACAAAATGCAGGGTAAGTAAAAGTTAAATACACGGGTGTTTGAATTGACTGTAAATAGCTCTTTACTATCTGTTAATGATTACATTTGTGATGATCTGTCTGTTAAACATGTTAAAAATTGTACAATTAATTTTTTTTTTTTTTTTTGTGAATAGCAGCTATTTTTTGTAAAAATTGCTTTGCGCAGCTCATTCCATTTTCAGTTGTACATTTATTCAAGTTGTTAAAATACTGAAATTGTAAAGTTGTTTTAGTAAAATAAAATGATGTATATACATAATTTTCGGTTCATGTTTAATGGAGTTGTTTGTTTCAGAAAGTTATAAGTCCTTTTTAAAATTGCTATGCAAGGCAGTTTAAGCACAATCAACCTTTGACAGCTCGAAATTTCAAGAAGCTAAAATTTTTGAAATTTTGATAGTTCTAGTAATGGGAAGTTCCCACAAGCATCTGAAGAGTTTGGGGAATGACAGAAACTTAGAGATAAAAGAATATTTGAGTTCAGTGGTGCAAAAGGGGGTAAAAACGTTATTGCCAATCCTAATACCAGGGGCGGATACAAGGTTGGGGCGATTGCGACGATCGCCCCTCCCTTGGGGGCATTTCACCGGTTATTTTTCGATATTGAAGTTCAAAAAATGCAACTTTATACAAGTTTTAATGAAGTTGGGGAAGGAGTTTTGAGGTTCTTCCCGGAAGTATTTCGGAATTGAAGTCCGAAACTTTTGCGATCAATATTTGTAAATCAGTAAGCTTCGTTAAAAGTAACAAAGATCAATCGCTCCTCCCTTGAAAACTTTTTAGATCCGCTTTTGCCTAATAGATTGTTTTTTTTTTCTTGCAAGGACTGTTAAAAAAAAATCTCCAGAGAGTAATTGTGGTTGCACTAGTGCTCGAGTTATAAAACTTCGAGCTGTCGAGAGTTGACTGTATATAACTTGTACTCTGGAATGCCAAAAAGAATTTTAAAAAAATTGAATTTTGACATCTTGAATTCAAATTATGTTTTTCACAATCAAGAATTGCGATAGATGTGCGTAGTGTATGTATGAGTGGAGGGCAAGCGACCTGCAGCAGGGGCCGGTGGACCTTCGAGAAGGAGGTTGCGTTTTTCGACTCAAAGAATTTTACTTCTTCTTTAGGGGGAGGGGCTGCATAACACTAAATTCAGCCGTGGTCATAATGGGTGAAATGCTTTTTGAAACATTTTTTGGAAAGTCTTTGGACATTACTTTTTGTTTTTAGACTATTTTTGTTGCTTTTTTGAGACTTTTTTTTTCAAATAATTTTAATGGCATCCTAAGTGTGAAGATCGTCTTTTCTGACATAAGGTTTCTCAATCATTTAATTTAAATATCTATCAGTGTAAAACCAAAACGAATTTCACAGAAATTTTCTAACCCCGAATATGTTACTTCAAGGAAATTTCCCCACTGGTGTATGTTTTCCTCTTACAAGAAAGAATAAACAAAGCAGCAAGGCATGAAACATTAATGTTAATTATTACAAAGTCGTCGCTTAGCTATTTGAAAAATACAACGGAAACTTATGTGGGTGGGGAATATAACTCTAATTGGACAAAATTCCCTCATCGAATAAACTAAAGTAAATTTCTGCTTGGGTGATTTCACTAAATGCATAGCCAGGACATTATATAGTAGACTAAGCAAAATGAAAACGTTGTAAATCAAGGCATTCGTACTTCCCCTTTCCTCCCAAGTCGCATCTTTCCCCTTCAAGAAACAGGACTCCTGAAGCGAGAACAGCGCAAAAGCCATTTCTGCTTAAAGTGAAAGTCAGATGTAATGAGAGCAAAATGGCGACCGATAGTTGTGGAAAAATACTAAACGAGGTTTTGCTTAATGAATACATTGGTTATGATAATTTTTGTTTTTCTTTTGGAATTGTTCTAATGTGTTTTATTTTTCATTGTTTGCTAAACTTTTGTTAATTTCGCAATAAGAAGTCAAGAAAAAAGTTTATTTTTTGTTTTTATTCCACAGTTGGTGGCTTCAAATGCTCTTACTTTATCTGTGAGAAGATTGTGTAGAATTTCAATGTGGTTCAACTAATTACTTTAAAAA
>JAXGGA010012873.1:0-37231 GCA_038373865.1 Uloborus plumipes | reverse complement strand
ACTGGTTTTCGAAATTTTGAACTGTGCAACGGAAACGCGTTTTAGTCATTCAAAAATTAATGAAAAACGTGACCGAAGCCAGGGTTTTAACTGGCAAGTTCAGAGGTGAAAATATACTCATACCACGGATTCCTATTATACCTACAGATGTGCCAATTCAATTCAAACGTATTCAGTTTCCGATTAGATTGGCATTTGCAATGACTATCAACAAATCCCAAGGTCAAACGATGTCTGTTTGTGGCTTAGATTTGAGAACACCATGTTTTTCACACGGATAATTATACGTGGCATGCTCTCGAGTGGGCAAACCATCCAGTTTGTTTGTGTTAGCTAAAGATGGACTAACAAAAAATATTGTTCACGCTATAGCATTAAGAGATTGATATTGTTTAATAGTGTTACTGTCGTAATTGTTTAATTAATGATATAAAATTTTAAGGAATAAATTATAATAACTTAAAAATAATGTTTGCCTTTTGTTATTTTTATGTTCCCGCATCGTTCACTGCGCTCCATGCTTATTTCACGCACATACCACATTCTTACATACATACAATATACACATTCTACCATACATACATAATAAGTAAGCTATTTTTTGTCAACACTAGAAATTACTAGGAAATTATTTATATGGCAAAACAACGTTTGCCGGGTCAACTAGTGTAAGTATGTACACCTACATGCAAACACACGCACAAATATGCATAGATTATGCAAATGCTGCCGTGAAAACACTTGTCTATTTATACATGAGTTATTATTTGTGAATATGTATAGTAAATAAAACATATGACTAACAGTAAGGAAATAAATGCACTAAAAATCATATTAAAAAAATCTAACAAACTTGTTATTCTCAAATTTTTAATATTTTATTTAAAACTTTTTTCCAGAATCTGAAAGTGTTCAGCACTCGCCCTCTGCTACCATAAAATTAATGATCTCCTAGTAACTACGTCATCTTGATTCCTAACACAGATCGACGATAATTGGTTTAACCGGCGAGAGATGGCGTCACTTATCATCCTCAGCTTCATTGTTTGTATATGAAGGTGAATGGGAAGGAAACTTTCTCTCATATCCTACATTGAAAACAAACTACGCAACAGCCGCCATCTGAGGTTTTGTATCCACCGAGTGAACAGGCGCGTATCCCGCATGTTTTTAGGGCCTCACGCCTCGAGCCTGAAATCTTCTTGGTCACAAGTCTTATGTTCTAACCACTAGACTCAACTAGATCTTGTTTAAAATATACTGTTCTTTCTGTTGGGTAGGGCAAATGATTAGGGTAATGTATTTTTAAAAAGAATAGACTCACATCAGTGTTCAATCTTACCGGTTGCGTCTTCATTTCTTTGATCTATCCTGGTTTCCAAGAGGTGCTCCAGCATTTTTTGTGGAGTGCCAGCCATAACCATGTATCTAAAATGAAAGCAGAAAAATTTTTACATTAATATTTAAAATATCACACGCACATTGCTTCATACTTGCGTTCGGTTCGATTCGGAAAATTATGTACGTTTTTAGACGTATTTAGTTCTTTAATTGGCATTATACTACTGAGAAAAAATTAAATCATTTTTTCCCCTAATGAATCATTAAAAATGCTTTAAAATCCATCGTTCAGTTTGAATACTTTTCTGAACATTTCTGTTTTCTTAGCTTTTGTTTTAAAGTTTCCAAGAAACAGTCACGATTATCTTCGAAAAAAATGAAAAAGAGAGAAAAAACAACAATAAATATTTAAATCAACCTCTTGTAGAAAATATCATTCTGTTATACGAGGTTATTGAAAAACAGATAAGTTAATGAATTTTACGTGAAGATCCAACAGAAAATAAAGAGATTATTACACAAGAGTAAATCAACATATTTTGCTAAATCCGAGATAGCTTTAAAAAGTTAACGTCAATTTTATTTTTGATTCAAAGGCAGTTATTTATCGAAATTTTATGTGGTAATCAAACTGCATGAAGTTCAAATGTAGAAACAATAAAACTTATCAAACTTAAAATAGCATCAGAGATTTTATTGTAGAATTTAATTTGACTCTAACTCAACCAAGATTTGAAACCTTACATACTTATAGTGTGAATGTGTTCCATTAGCAACCTTGCCATCTGTTGATATCTTTTGCAAGAGGAGAACATCTTGCCCGTGCTCCTTTAGACGAACAGTGTTTGCTTCTACGTCCTGAAATATACTTAAAATATGAGGATAAAATAGTACATTCAGCAGCAACAAATGAATGAAATTATAAAATATGTATTAAAACAATGCATAAAACAAGTTATTGTTTCTTCTTTTCGAAAAGATAATATTTGAACTATAGCTTTGAAAATACTATGAGCAATTTAAAATTTTACATTCTTTCCGTGTTTATTATTTTAAAAGGAATTAATGGCTTGTCATGTGATACGAATGGATCTCTTTTGCTATAAAAATCCTAATACAGTTATAAAACTTGAAAATCTTGACCACGTTGAGATGGTGGGTGACCTTGAAGAGGAATTCTTCATTTTATAACAGGTAGCATCATAAGGATCATGCAAGCAGTAA
This sequence comes from Uloborus plumipes, assembly GCA_038373865.1. Taxonomy (NCBI): domain Eukaryota; kingdom Metazoa; phylum Arthropoda; class Arachnida; order Araneae; family Uloboridae; genus Uloborus; species Uloborus plumipes. The sequence continues at coordinate 34,666 of JAXGGA010012873.1, read as the reverse complement.
AAATTTTAATGAAAAAAGTAAATAAAAGATTAGTTTTTGTGCTGATGCCCGCTATTGTAAAGCGAAGTGGTTCGATTCCGTCTGGCTCTCCAATTTAAGTTATCCTCTACCCATTCCTCAAGAGCGGCTTTTGAGTGTGAATAAATCAGAATATCCAGAAATATGATTCTCCCAGGGCCTAAGCACATCCTAGCATATATTTTGAACACAATTTAGTGCATGCCCTAATACAAAGCTTTTACTGTTCCTTTGAGACACGATTGGTACTCACGTAAGAGCCCTGGCGGTGCTGTATCGCTCGAGGGCAGCAGATGTCAACAGACCTGCATTTCGCCTTTTGCCATTGGACACTTGAATTCTATGACTTTCGAACATGGGAAGAAACTTTTCAAGACTTTTAAAAAGTGCGGGAGTGCCCAGGCGTCACCTGAGCATATTTTAATGTGTATAGATTTTAATTTGGACGAGGTGCTTTCTAAACCTCTTCTGTTTTTTGATTTTCTAAGGGCCCTGCTCCACATCAGCAGAAAACGCGACCGAAACCGAAGGCAGAAACCGAAAATCCGAGTACTTTCCATAGGGACACTATTTAATCTAAAGGGTGTTTTTTTAGAGGTATAGAACTTTGAAATGGAATAAAACAAAGATGATTTTTTAAAATTAACATGAAATTTATTTTATTCGAAAGATAATCTTCTGGCATTATAATTTAAACATGATTTCTGGTATATGACCGCCAAAGCTTGCTCGGACGTAGTCAATCTGGAGGTCCAATTTTCGACTATTTTCCCCAACATTTGTGGTCGTATATCCGCAATAACGCGGCGAATGTTGTCCTCCAAGTGGTCAATCGTTGTGGGCTTATCGGCGTTGACTAGCGACTTCACATATCCCCACAGAAAATAGTCAAGCGACATTAAATCGCACGATCTTGAAGGCCAATTCACGGGCCCAAAACGTGAAACTGTGCGGTTAGCAAACGTATCCTTCAATAAATCAATTGTGACACGAGCTGTGTGACATGTTGCGCCATCTTGTTGAAACCACAGCTCCTGCACATCATAATTGTTCAACTGATGAACGAAAAAGTCAGTAATCATGGCTCTATAGCGGTCACCATTGACTGTATCTTTCTGGCCAGCATCGTTTTTAAAGAAGTACGGACCAATTACACCACCAGTCCATAAAGCACACCAAACAGTCAGTTTTTCTGGATGTAACGGTGTCCCAACATACACTTAAATATTATCATCACTCCAAATACGGCAGTTTTGTTCATTGACGTATCCATTCAACCAAAAGTTAGCTTCATCGCTAAACAAAATTCGCTTATGAAAATCGGGATCAACGGCAATCTTGTTTTGGGCCCATTCACCTAATTCACGCCTTGCTAGGTGATCGTGTGGCTTCATGTTGAAATGCCAAACCAAACTAAACATAAATCACTTTACAGCTGACAGAATGGCCGCCAGTTAAAAAAGTTTTGCCAACTTAAAGTTCTATACCTCTAAAAAAAACACCCTCTATATTACATTTCTGCTTTATGTCGATGTGGAGCTTGGCCCTAATGGTTTTTGGACTCATGGAGCTGGTTTGATCTTTGTCTTGCCAGCTAAGGATCAGAAACAACAAGAACACTTTTACTGTCTACGAAATGTCATACATTGCACATATACATTTCCAATTCAAAAGGTGCGCAGGTTAATTAATTTCAAAACTCCAGCAATTTTAGGAATTACCAAAAAGAAAAAACATTTGCCAGAAATTCAGAATTTCTTTTACCTGCCTTTCTTACGTTCCTCAAGACTACTATAAATTGAGAAGTAGCAAGTTTTACATTGTTGCTTTCGTATTATTAATGAAAATCCCATCAGTAATTAGCTAAATTAATAAAGAATAAACAATTAGTTTCATTGAGCTTATAACTGTAAATAAGTACAAAGACTAATCCATTCTTAAGTTCAACATGTTGTATAAACGACGACCTAAATCGGTTTACGCGGAAAGTTATTTTGTTTAAATAACAGTACAGGAAATATTAGTAATAGAGCCCCTAAAATCGTAATGTAACGCCAGTTTTACTCGTTAAAAATGGAATTTAATTTTTTTTACTACTTACCCTAATGATGTTGTTGAAATCTTCCTTATCGACGCGAAGAAAATGACAGTTGTTCTCTCTTGTAACGATAGTAGCTGCCCTAAAAATAAAAAATAAAAACAACTGAAATGGTTTTGGTTCAGTTAGTATTTCCAACATCATAAACTTTATAGTTTTAAAATTCATACTAGCGTAAAAAATACGTTATGCAGGATGATTTCATCTTCGCATGATCGCATGAATTCCCCAAGACAACGCTCATTTAAACATGCAAAATTCAGCACTTTTAAATAAAAGTCTTTTGATATTTTTAGCTTATTTGATCCAATGTTTTTTCCAGTTCTGAATTGAGAGAAAGAGCCGTTTGAAAAATCTGAACAGTTCGTTCATCTGATGAAATATTCCTAATTTGCGTTTTTAGAGCGATCATTTCGAAAGTACTGCGTTTCAAATGTAAAATAACAGATTTCCCCTAAGCTAATAGGAAAATTCAAATCGGCGCATTGAATGGAAAAAATAAAGGAAAGGGCTACTTTACGGAACTTTTTCGGGCTCAAAAATGATTCATTTCATTCGAGATTAACAAAAAAGTAGAATCACATTAGTTATACATTTTTTTTCGTTTTATCTGGTTCTTGGTAATATTTCATAAGTTAACCATGAAAAGATAAGCCTAAATGGAAAAGAATAAAAATGGAAAAAGGATCTCTTTTTTTTAATGCACTATAATAATTCACGCCATTCATTTTTTATTTAAGTTCTTCACGTAGAGCTCAAATATTTCTCAAAAGAATTTGTTTTAATTGATGTCCATGAAACTTCAATGTTCTATCTTATTAACATTACGTGTTAACCAGGTGGCTTAATCTTAATAGCATGAATTAATACAAGAATTTAATTTCTTTAAATAATAAATATAACTTTCAGCTTCTACAAGCACAATCTAGTGCACGCCACCGGTGGTACCTGCCTCCCGATGAGACAATCTAGTGCGAGCCTCACTGGTGGCCCGCGCCGGCGTTAACGTTTTACACAACACGTCTAAAATCATGACAGGACAACTTTGAGAGTAATTCCAGCATATTATGCTGTTAATAATACTTTAAATTGAATATTGAAAGAATCTCGTCATATTTTGACGTCTTGTTATGAGAACCATACTATATGAATCCTTTGAAAAATATGTTGAAAATTATTACCTCGGTGCGTCGTTGACCAATGCTAACTTGCCAAAATCGTCCCCTTCATGAAGGCTGCAAACAATTCCCTTCAGATAAAAATGGAAATTGCATAAAAAAGATAAAATAAAAATAATGAAAAGTTAATATTTTAAAAACTTAAAATGAAATATAGTATGTTCAAGGCTAAGTGGTCCAAAACTGTTTTAAGTACTAGAACTAAGAAGTACTAGAACTCTTTTTTTTTTATTTGACAGTGTTTAAATAGAAAAGCTTGAGTATTAAAAACTACGCGAGTTATCATAAAACCAAAGCGACTTAAAAGCTTTTTTTTTTTTTTTTTTTTGCAGTTTTACAACTTGCAAAAGTAAAGGGATGCAAGATTCTCCAGCGAGTCTCTTACGCTTCTGACAACTTTTAAACTTCACCAAAAAATAAGTTTGCATTTGGATGTTCATGTGGTAGTTTCTCGGAAATTTCATATTTGTTCCACACATATCAAACCTTGACAAGTTTATTGAAAATTTAATGAAATAACGGAAAAATATGAGTTGCTTTGATAGTTTGTTTTTATGTTGCTTATCATCACATCTGGTGCTAAGCTAGAGATTCCCTTAGTGAATTTGATTGCTTTACCCCTCTAAAAACGCCTAAAACAATAATAATATTCCAACAATAAAATTCAAGACAAAGGAGGTTTTTTTTTTTTTAATCCAAACATCTCGACTTTCATCTATTTAAGTCCTACTACAAAAGCTCTCAGAGCAGAGTGTTTTCTATCATAGATTTTTATGCTTCCCGTTTCGTTTTTTTCGCTTTTTAAATTGTGTAAAAGGATGTAACTGCTACTAATTCACCAAAGAAAACTTTTAAAACGTTATTACACTGAAAAAATAAACTGTTGTTTTTACAGTATAATACTGGCAACAGAGGTGGAAGTTTAAAACTAAAATCTGCAGCAAAAACTGTAAAACTAGCAATTTTACAGTTTTTTACTGTAAAACAGCAATTTTACGGGTTATTACCATAATTTTCAGTTTATAATTTCGCAAAATTGTCTGCATTATACTGTAAAAACAACAGCATAATACTGGCAACAAAGGTTCCAGTTTAAAACTGTAAAATGCAGAGTAATAAACTGCAAAATTGGCAATGTTACAGTTTATTACTATAAAGCAGCAATTTTACAGTTTAGTAATGTAAAACTAAAAATTTTACAGTTTAGTAGTGTAAAATTAGAAAATTTTACAGTTTATTGCTGTAAAATTAGCAATTTTTACAGTTCGTTACTCTAAAATTAGCTGTATAGTACTGTAAAAACATCCATTTTTTACAGTGTATAAAAAATGAGCAGTTCATTTACTGGAATCTATTTATTTACCATTCGGACTACCCTATGGCAAACGTTATTTTTTTATTATTTTATTTTCCTAATTGCATAGTTATCAGATAAAACAAAATGATAAACTTACCTTTCCATATATAGCCACGTTGACTGATCCTCGGAGAATAATAAACCATGATTTTCCTTCATCTCCTTGATTAAAAACTGAAAGAAAATAGATAAGCATAGTGCTTTAAAACTGCTCAATAATACATGCAATAGATAAGCGTTACATAAATTTAATTTCAGCAAAATAGCACAAAAGATCTGAACAAGAAAGTATGCTGAAAAGTGGTTTAAGCAGTTATAAATAGATTGATAGTCTAAAAACTGCCCTGATATAAAAAAAAAATATCTTATCAGACATCAGATCTCAAAAGTTTTGCTTGTTTGGTTTCCATTAAAGTTAATGGTGAAATTTCAGAATGATACAACTAAGGGTTATTTACGGAACTAATAGGCTGAACATGTATCTTTTCAGGATTTATTTGACTAAACAACATGACTAACAAATATTAAATGCATTGAATCCATAGTAGTTCCTATTCGTGAAATATTTATAACGCAAATTTTGAAATCAGTTTTATTGCAAAAAAGTATAAATTACGATAATACAAGGAAAATATTTCACAGTGAAAGCTGGGTTTAATGTTAAGAGTTTCTTTTTTCAAATAAATTTACTCGCTACCAAAGTAGAATATTAAAATTGTAAAACTAGCTAATCACTTGCTTAGAAGTTTTTTTTTTTTTAATTTATAAGGACTTTTTTCCACTAAAAAGGACACAAATTATTACATGTAATGAATACGCTACAGTATTAAAAGTTAATATTTTTGTTTAAAAAAAATGAAGAAGACTGAGTTTCAATCCCGTCATTTGGGGGGGGGGGGGTCAATTGCCTTTGAGAAACCAATGTATTTACATATAAGTGGGCGTGTGTTTTTTTTTTTTTTTGGTTTCAGATGAAATTGCATTGTGCCCTTTGCCCCCCATCTCAAGAAAAACTTAAAATGACGGGTTGGGTCTGTGGGGAAGGGAGAGTAGACTGCCGTGCAACGCGCAAAAGCGGTATCTTTAGTGAAGTTCAAACTGAGATAAAACTCTTTAAAGTTTTGCATCACCATGTATTTGATTCAGATTATACTTTTTCAGATTTTTTTCAAAAATAATTCCCGTTCTCAAATGATCATATAATATTGCATTTAAGTAAAATACGTTCCAAAGAGACACTTGGTGGTGATAACTCAATTTTGTTAAAAAGTGTAGATATCACTTTTGTTCTTAGCACGGCAGTATAGTCCTTGATTGATCAGGCCAATTAGACATACGATTTTTTATTTTTGAACTATGAGTGTATTGGAAAAGAACTAAACATAAAGAAAAGACCGAAATGAATGAAAAAAACTGGCTGAAAAGGAATAAATAGCTTACGGACTGTTCCCGCCTTTGGGTGTGACTCGAAGACCAGTACCCCAGCCAGTTCTCTCTTCACGCTGTTGGACAGGTGCGACAAAGCCTTGATGTGCAGGAGCTCTTCATAAATAATCTCCAAATCCTCCGCCGTCCTGTCATCAAGTCTGAAAGCATAACGTCCACACTGATGTTAAAATTCGCAAGGCTCACCAATGTTATGTTCGCGTGTGCTGCAAGGGAACGGCGAAGTCTTCCGTATCCGCCTCCCTGTAATTAGGAAGTGCGCTAATGAAGACCTGATTAAATGGGGAATGCATTGTTGTGTGATGCTTTATCGAGCGACTTACGAAAGTCGCTTTCAGATCCCAAGGGCGTAGCGACTATTTTTTTCATCTCATCTTTGCGTGAGGTGTTATCGTGTAGCATACATCGGATATGCTAAGTAGCTGCCGCGTGTATTTTTGTCAACGTTCAAAGTTGTTTTGATGCGATGACCGATGATTATCAAAAATAGGCTAAATGATCATCGGAGATTGACAGAACAGTGCGAATTGTCTTTGTGAAGCATCATTTTGCCACATGATTTAACAAGGAGTATTTACGTTCTCTTTAACATACGGATGTAGAGAAATGATAAGCATCATTAATTCGTATAGTTGGAATTATGAATGGCAAAAAATGCCGGAGGTTAAAAAGACTCTATTGTTAAATTATCTCCTTTAAATATTGAGAAAATATTAAGTGCAGCAAAACACAATGCAAATGGTAAAAACCTCAGTCTTAAAATCTCAGTAGTAAATATGTTACCAAAATATTTTCATAGAGAATTAGGGTCAAAAAAGAAAAAAATGAAACATTCACAGCAAAAATTATTGTATTCAAGATTTTCTAATTTGCAGGAGGTAAGCTTATCAACGAAGAGACATGTATTACATCCTTATACATTGTCAAAAAACGTTTTTAACCCCCAAAGCAAACAATTGAAATATTTTTGCATTTTTCGCTTCAATACCACTGTTTTATAAATTTTGATTTGCCGCAATGTACTTACATTAAAATAAGTCATATTTTTTACCGAAGTATTATGTCAAATCGTAGTTTTAGCTAACAAACAAAAGCAATTTTTCCAGCTACAATTTTAAATACAAACCTCTATTCATATGGAGATAAAGCCCATGAACAATATGAGGATATAAATGAAAGCGTAAACTTAATTTGATAAACATAAAAAAAAAATTAAATACCTCAACAGCAGTGCATAAAAAAGTGGAGCTGTTTTCTTTTGTACAGTTTCCACAGAGTCGACGCAAAATTTGTAAACTTGATACCCCTATTTTGAAGTAACAGAGTATAGTGCACTGTTGTCATTACTACCAGTTTCATCTTCAAATTTCGATTTTACGTTGAGGAAAACAGATAATTAAACATTAATAAAGCAAGTAAAAGTAAAAACTTGCAATCAACCCATTAATGCCTGACATTTTTTTCCCAAAGATATTTTGTATACTGGTTACAAAGAGTGTTTAATGGACAGGAAAAATAATAAAAAAATATTATGTAAAAAAAAAATATATATATATTTTTTTTTATTAAGGAAAGAAAAATCTTCCCTTAAAAGTTACGATACACCCCAAAGGGTACAAACCTTTTTTACTAAAATTTTTTTCTGCCTACGATACAATATTTAACAAGAAGTTCTGTCAAGAACTAAACGAGCCTACTTTCCCGTACATCGACATCGGCATTCTAGCATCTGATCATTATTCTCTTGATTATCTAAGACTAAAAATTATGTCAAACATACCTTTAAAAGCAAAATATAACTCTCTCATCAGATGAAATAGACACATAAAAAGTAAATAAATGAATAAATAAAGTTTTGTCGCACCTTTTAAAGAATGTAACTGTTACAGTTCTTCCGTTGAAAAATTCCTCAATTGTTTTCAAAAAAAAATTAAAAGTACAAAGTACATCAAAACACATTTTATCAAAGAAAGAAAAAAAAAAGAAAAAAAAAGAAAAAAAAACTCGTCCGTTGATAAAATGTCTCGAATTTCACTTTTAATCCGTTGCCAGTTGTTAAATATAAATTAAGAATAAAATGCCCTAGTGAATGAAACATTTTTGTTACAAAAAAAATCGTCTGCCAAAAATAATAATAATAATAATAATAAATTCAATAAAACAAATGAATAAATAAACAAAAAATCGTCTGTACAGTCAGTCATTTTTTTCGGACTGTTTACTCAAAAGTTATTAGGGGTGACAGCTTGCTTGAGCGGTTCAATGTTGAATGAAAAATTGTTCAAATCGGAAATGTAAATACGGGAATGAAGTATCCTTGAAAAGTTCTTTCCAACAAAAAAAAGTTTGTTCAAATCGGACTGTTCATTAAAAAGTTAGTATCGCGGGACCGGTTATTTGAACGGCTCAAAGTTGAACCAAAAATTGTTCAAATCAAAAAATCAAATATGGGAATGAGCTGTACTCGCCGAGATCTTTCCAACAAAAAAAAGTTTGTCCAAATCGGAATGTTCATTCAAAAGTTATTAGGGGGGGACAGACAGACAGACCGACTGACAGACCGACAGACCGACCGACACACAAATTCCCCATCTCAATACCCTACTTTCAAATTTTTAATTTTTCGATATTCATTTTACCTCTTTATTTTTTTAACTTGGCGATATTTTTTGGACTTGGCGATATTTTTTTTAACTTGGCGATATTTTTTGGACTTGGCGATATTTTTTCGATGCATTAAGCTACTTTTAATACTTTTTTCGTCTTTCTTTTATTTTTAACGGGAAAGTAGGCTAAAAAGACATTTTATGAGAAGAAATAAAATCAGCAATTAACATAAACTGGAAAGATGGGAATAACTTTTTCCCCTGAGATTGTGAACGATGTCACTTTTGATAAAGATCATATTAAAACGGCTACAGAACACACTTTATAATGGTTATGTGCTGCAATCTGTTAATAACGAATTGAGACAATACCAAGGTACTAATTGAACACTATTATTTGGTTGAAATGTTCATTTTGGGGAAATTCATACCCTTTTTTGGACGGTCCCAAAAAAGGACGCTAGGCATTAACGGGTTAATTTCTAGCAACTAATAATTTCATTAAATTAATATAATAATGATCAGAATAATAAAATTTTTAAAAAACTTACGGTTTCCTCAGAATCATACGAAATATAGCATCAGGAGCCAACTGTAGGAGCAAAGCTAAGGTTTCGGGTAGCTCTGCTTCTGCTTGCTGCCTCTCTTCAAGGGTCGGAAGAGAACTCTCTTGGTGATCTTCCCGAAACCGGTAGAATAAATACTTGTCTTTGAACTGATGCTCGTTCATCACTAAAAGGGAATGAATTATTGTAGTAAATCATGAGAAGGCACATTGAGGTCATTCCACGAAATAGCCGCCATCTTGTACAGCATGTGACGCTCATGTATTTCATTAAAAAGTAGTGATTTTAAAGAGTAAGGGCCATGCTCCACATCGACGTAAAGTAGAAAAATTAGGCAGAAGCGTAAAATGGATTCGAAAGTACCCGGATTTTCGGTTTCTGCCTTCAGTTTCGGTCGCGTTTTACGCTGATGTGGAGCATGGCCCTAACGAAGGGCCATGCTCCACATCAGCGTAAAACGCGACCGAAACCGAAGGCAGAAACCGAAAATCCGGGTACTTTCCATATTAACGCTATGTTAATATGGAAAGCATGGATATCCATTTTACGTTTCTGCTTTATTTTTTCTGCTTTACGTCAATGTGGAGCCGAGCCCTACGGGCACTGCTCCACATCAGCAGAAAACGCGAGAGCAAAGCAGAAACGTAAAACGGATTAAATGGTATTTCTATAGAAAGTACCCGGATTTTCGGTTTCTGCCTTCGGTTTCGGTCGCGTTTTCTGCTGATGTGGAGCAGGGCCCTAACGCGAAATTTTGTTTACGGAGTGAGAATTTTTAGATAGAAAACTTTGTGTATTACCTTTTAAAATTACTACCTTTTAATGAAATATATGTGCGTTACATGCGGGACAAAATGGCGACGTTTTCGTGGAATGGTCCATTTACTTTTTGAAATTATACTAATAATAAAAAGCTAAAACGTTTCCCTTTTAGAGAATTAGAAGAAATCGATGTTAAAATGTGAACAAATAGCAAGAAGTACTGCATTCATAAGTTTCGGGATTATAGGGAGCCAGTGTGTCGAGCGATTAAAAAGAAAACGATAAAAGCCCAAAGATTTTTATTGGACCCATAAGTATACAACTCTTGCACTAAAAGGTGAATTTCTACCCTGAAATATAAATCAGCAATTTTTATTGCTTTTTGTGCATAAAAAATGAGACTGATTCCTCGTGTTAACGTTATTCTCCTATTCGAAACATTTTCAGTCTGATCTTTTCAGTTGTGTTTCAAAGAAACAGAAAATTCTTCAAAAGCAAACGCGGCATACAAGCAGTCAAAACACGAGCGATTGACCCAAGACATTTGCGAACTGTAGGGAGCAGAAAAAACGTCATGATTTTCAATCAGTGGCGCGGAGATTTTAGAATATCTTTCCATCTCCTTAGAATGGATAAAAAATAACCCCAAAAAATAAAATTTGTTTCAGGACGGGTATTTATGCGTTCTGAAATACATTTTCCACCTGGCTCGACGTCAAACGAGTCGTGTCACACTGTTCATTTGGTATTTAGCATTTAAATGTCCTTTTTTTTTACTTAATATCAAGGAACATTAAGGTTAAATGAATATGAGGTTTATACGAGATGGAAAATTTTATTTCTTCATTTTAGATGGTCAGTCTTCTATAAAGCAAGCTAATTGGAAAAGAATTAGTCCACGTATGACAGTGTATAATCATCAAAAATTTTGAACACTAGAAAACTGTGGCTAAGTTGAGCAGAGGAGTCATCAAACGCTTTGATAAGAAAGGGTTGTTTTAGAAATTGTGGCAGCTTATCACAATAGGGATAAAGAAGGGAACAAAAAATGACATCACACATTGTGGCTGTTTTTTTTTTTTTTTTTTTTTACATTTATGTATTATAGCATGACATGTGCTACGAAAAGAGGATGAGTGAGGGGATGTATGACCCTTTGTGACGAAAAGTAGGAGGGGGTCAAAAATGTTGAAAACTTTTGCTCTGTTTTGTTAAGAAGTCGTCCACAAATAATGTCACGCATTAGTGGGAGCGGGGCTTAAGAAATTATGACAGCTTGTGCCAAGAAGGAAGGATGGGTCGACAAGCAGTATGTCATTACACATTTTGGTTGAAAGAAAAACATTACTAAAAATTGAAATGCGTTTATATAATATAGCATGATATATGACAAGCAGGGAAAAGGGAGTAAGATGTAATGGGACACTTTACGACCAAGAAGGGAGGAGGGGTCAAATATGGCGAAAACAGTTATGACATCAATTATAGTTGCTGTTGTGTCGTGCCAGATAAGCTGGAAATTTGGAGTGCACTGCTTTACTTTTTCAACTGTACTGTCATTTAGTGTAATGTCCGACTTCCACAGTACACACGTATTTTCAGGACCAGTTTATAGGGTGGGTAACTATCCACAGCGCAACAGCGTATTTACACAAAGACAAGAGAAAGTGCATTCATACTCGAGCCGGGATTCGAACAAGGAACCTCCCCCATCAATTATAGTTAACCCCCAAATCAATTCACCAAAAACCATCTTACCGTGAGCAAGGACCCCTTCCTCCATGAGTGCCTGCCACATGCCGACAGCCTGCGCGCGGCTGTGTATGCGCACGTAGGGGGCCCCCTGCTGCATCAGCCAATCAACCATCTCGGAACCCACGAGGCACTTCCGGAATGTCCGCATGTGGTGCTTGCGATCGCGGATGTGGTGGGGGCTTTGGCACAGGATGAGGGTCCGAAGCACCCAGCCGGCCCTGGAGAGGGCAGACGAAGGTTCCTAGGGCAGAACGAAAATGACTCATTAATAGGGTGAGTCGAAAAAAAATCGATTTTTTTATTTCGAAATCGCATTACCTCTCAAAAGTTGTGGTTTAGTATCCACAACTTGGGAAAAATAAGGAAAAAATTCTAAGTTGACGTCTTCGGTTCGCGCATGAGGCTCAAAGTTGGAAAAAATATGTTAAAAATGGAAATTTTCAAAAGTAAAAAAGAAAAAAAAATTGTAACTTTTTATAATGCAACTGCCATAAGCTGTAAATATTTTGTGCATTTTTAATCTTAAAAAATATTTTATAGCTTTTACATACGATCATTAGTTTGCACATCAGCCTTAAATTGGGCTAAAATCGCCTACAATGTCAAATTTCGAAAATATCGATTTTTTTTTTTATTTCGAAATCGCATTACCTCTCAAAAATTGTGGTTTGGTATCCAAAATTTGGGAAAAATAATAAAAAAAAATCTAAGTTGACTCCTTCGGTTCGCGCATGAGGGTCAAAAAGTTGGAAAATATATGCTAAAAATGGAAATTTTCAAAAAATAATTTGAAAAAAAAAACGGAATTGTTTTCTATCGAATCTGATTTAAATTGTTAGTAAATAACATAATTTGAACCGAAAAATATACATATAATTTTTAGAAGATACATTCTGTTTGTGCATAAGGCTCAAAATATGAAAAAAAAAAAAAAAAAAAAGTCAAAAACTGAACCAGAACGCACTACGTCGGCACTGTGCCGGTATATTTTTATTCTACAGCCGACTTATCTAGACATTACACATATTCTAGGAGACAGTTCGAAGTCCCTGCAGTCTGCACTCCCTTTGGTTGTCATTTAGTCAGCTAGACCCGCCAAACAAACAGTATCTTTAATTAGCAACTGAAAGTGGATCAAAAAGTACAGCGTGTTTAGCTTTGGGTGAGTTTTTTTGTAACTTTATAGCATATTTTTATGCTCAAGTTTTGTTATACTGTTCTCCGTTCTCCGACTAATAAATAATGGAACCCCGAAACTACGTTTACTCTAAACGTTTAATTGTTTGTCCGTTTTTTGGTGCACCGAAAGGGTTAAGTCAAAGTGTTTTACCCACATGTGCAGATGTGTTTTGAAGAAAAATCGCAATCTGTAAAAGGCGAACCTTTTTCAAGGATTTCAGATTGCATATCTGCTTAAATAGAAGAAATTTACTGCAAAGCTTCTATACCAATGTACAGTGGTAATACCAATGTGCGTTCTATACCAATATACAGATGTATAGTGTACATCTACAAGAGATTGGCTTTTTAATACAAGAACACGAAAAATTCATTGCACACTTGAAAGAAGCAACGTCAAAAAGTTTAGACTTCGCTTAATTAACAAAATGATTGAGTTTTGTCTTGAAGTTCAATTTATCTTTATCACGAATAAATGACTTTCTCAAAGTGTAGTATTATGGTAATCCTTTATCAATTTTACAATACGTACATGACTGACCGTTGGTATATAAGCTTTGCAGTAAATTTCTTCTATGAGCTATTCAATCTGAAATCCTTGAAAAAGGTTCGCTTTTTACAGATTGCGATTTTTCTTCAAAGCAAGCCAACAACACATCTGCACATGTGGTTAAAACACTTTGACTTAACCCTTTCGGTACACCAAAAAACGGACAAATAATTAAACGTTTAGAAGTTTTCCGGGGTTCCATTATTTATTATTCGGAGAACGGAGGACATTATAACAAAACTTGAGCATAAAAATATGCTATAAAGTTACAAAAAAAAAAAAACTCCACCCAAAGCTAAACACGCTGCACTTTTTGATTCACTTTCAGTTGCTAATTAAAGATGCTGTTTGTTTGGCGGGTCTAGCTGACTAAGTGACAACCAAAGGGAGTGCAGACTGCAGGGACTTTAAACTGTCTCCTAGAATATGTGTAATGTCTAGAAAAGTCGGCTGTAGAACAAAAATATACCGGCACAGCGCCGACGTAGTGCGTTCTGGTTCAGTTTTTGACATTTTTTTTCATATCTTGAGCCTTATGCACAAACAGAATGTATCTTCTAAAAGTTATATATAATTTTTTGGGTTCAACTTATGTTATCTACTAACAATTTAAAGCAGTTTCGATAGAAAAAAAAATTACTTTTTTTTTTCAAATTATTGTTTGAAAATTTCCATTTTTAGCATATATTTTCCAACTTTGAGCCTCATGCGCGAACCGAAGTAGTCAACTTAGATTTTTTATTTATTTTTCCCAAATTTTGGATACCAAATCACAACTTTTGAGAGGTAATGCGATTTCGAAATTAAAAAAAATCGATATTTTCGAAATTTGACATTGTAGGCGATTTTAGCCCAATTTAAGGCTGATGTGCAAACTAAAGATCGTATGTAAAAGCTATAAAATATTTTTTTAGATTAAAAATGCACAAAATATTTACAGCTTATGGTATTTATCATCTTATGATTTGCATAAATGAGCGCGAATAATCATACATAATAATTATATATGATGATAAATCCATAATAGATAGATGTCATAGATAAATCACATACAGATTATTTAGAAGAAAAAAAATTTCATAATGTAATAGCTAGACTATAGAATACAGAGATTCAAGGATAATGATGTTAATAACGGATCAGTCATAATGGTACTACTAATACGAATTAAATGATACTAACATACAATAAATATGATTATGTACATTACTCATTAATATATATAAATACATTATCTAGAGCGCGAACTTACATAACGTAGAACATACAATAAATGTAGTTCAATACTATCTGTCTAATATACCATACATAATGGAAGACATAAATTATAATGTTTCCAATTTGTATATCATCATAACATAAAATACAATTATAATTAATAATGAAAGTATATCATTTACATATAGTGATATACAATTGGGACTAATAAACCCATTTAGAGTGACTATTCATATGATATTATTTTTGAATACATATATACAATTACATATGAATATGACTGAAAATAGATATGCATAAACGCGTATATATTCGGATAATAAACATTTACATGATATAGTTGATTAGATACACTATATCGAAAATATATATAAATTAAATATATACTTGATATAGTATTATATACAATATTGTTAATTAATATATAGTCTAAATGATTAAAAGATATGATATCTAATTCGCAGAATATTAAACATATCTGTTTATCTATTCATGTATATTTAATAAAATAATATTGAATACGATCATTCTATCACGAATAATATGAATATATAGATCATTTATGATACATATTATAATATATTACATAACAAAATAATCATACTTAATCATATATACATAGCGGGAGTATCTATCAATATATATCATTAGATTTACTTAGACATATAACTATTAGATAACGATGAAATATAATATTATCAGATTGATTATTATATAATATATATATAAAAAATAATCATTAATAAAGAAGATATATAAATAAAAATTATAATAATAAATATAAATCTAAGATTTAAAATAAATAGAATTATAAATATTCATATAATTAAATCAATAATAAAAATGATATTAAATAAAATATAATAATTAATATAAAAAATATTTAAAATAAATAAAAAAAAATAAAACATAAAGAAATAAAATAATAAATAGATAACAAGATATATAAATAAAATAAAAAAAAAAATATAATTATCAAAGTAAAATTATAGATTAATAATTAAAATAAAGATTAAATAAATAATAAAAAAATTAATATATATAATACAAATATAAATATATATAATAAATAAATGTAATAAAAATAATATAAAATATAAAATTTAGAATACATTAAAAAATATAAATAATAAAATTATATTATAAAAAACAAAATTATATTAAATAATAAATATATAAATTAAACAATAATAATAAATATATTAAATATATAATTATAAATAATTAAAAATAATATATATAAATAATAAATATATATATTAAATATAAAAAATATAATATTATAAAATAAATTAATAAAATATAAATAATATAAAAATATAATAAAATTATATATTATAATAAAAATAAATAATAAAAAATAAAATATAATTAATAAATAAATATATATAAAATAATTTATAATAAATAAAATAAATTTAATAATTAATAAAATAATATTAATAAAATAAATATTTAAATATAATTATAAAATATTATATAAATAAATATAAAATAATTAATAATATAAAAATAATATATATAAAATAATTATATAAAATATAAATAATATAATATAATAAAATAATAAATATTATAATAAATTATAATAAATATAAATTATAATATTAATAATAATAATAAAATAATATAAAAATATAATAATTAAATTAATTATAATAATATTAAATATAATAATTATAATATAATAATAAATTAAAATATTAAATAAATTAAAATAATATAATAATAAAAAAAATAATTATATAATATATAATATTAATAAAATAAATATAATTAAAAAATTAATAATTAAAATAAAATAAATTAAATAAAATAAATTAATAAATATAAATAATTAAAAAATAATATAATATAAAAATATATATATAAAAATAATATAAAATAATATTATAAATAAATATATTTATAAATATATAAATTAAATAATTAATAAATATAAAATAATTAATTAAAAAATAAATATAATAAATAATAATAATATAATTAAATATTATAAAATAAAATATATAATATTAAATATAATTAAAATAATAATATATAAATAAAAATATTAATAATATAAATAATATAATTAATATAAAATAATAAATAAATAAATATAAATATAATAATAATAAATAAAATATTAAAATATAATATATAAATAAAAATAATTAATAATAAAAAAAATATAAAATATTATAATAATAAAAATTAATAAAATATAAAAAATTATATATAAATATATAAATTATATAAAAAATAAAATAAAATAAATAATAATAATAAATAAATAATAATATAAAATATATAATAAATAATATAAAAATAAATAATAAAATAATTAAATAAATAAAATAAATTTATAAATAAATAATTAAATAAATAATTAATATATAAAATAATAATAATATAATAAAATAATTAATATATAAATAAATAATAATATAAATATAATAATAAAATATATAATAAAAATAAATATATAATTATAAAATATAATTAAATAATAAAATATAATAAATATAAATATAATAAAAAATATAAATAATAATAATTAATAAATATAATATAAATAATATAAAATATATAAATATTAAAATAATAATAAATTATATAAATAATATAATTAAATAATATAATAAAAAATTAATAAATATAAATAATAATATATAATTTATTAAAATATAAATATATTAATTAATAAATAATAATAAATAATTTATATAAATATAATAAAAAATATAAAAATATATTAATTAAAATATAATAATATAATAATAATAAAATAATATAAATATAAATATAAATAAATAATATATAAATAATAAAATAATATTATATAAAAATAATTTAATAATAAATTATAAATTATTATAATAAATAATAAAATAAATAATAAAATAATATAATATAAATAATTATAAAAATAATATATAAAATTAATAAAAAATATAATAAATAATTTAATATTAATAATAATATAAAATTATAATATAAAAAAATAAAAATATAATTAAAATATAATAATTAAATATATAATATATAAATAAATTAATAATAATAAATATAATTAAATATAATATAATATAAATAAAATATAAAAAATAATAATATAAATATTAAAAAAATATAAAAATAAATAATAAAAAATAAATTAAATAATAAATATAATATATAAATAATATAATAATAAAATAAAAAATAAAAAATAATAAATATAATAATAAATTAAATAAATAATAAATAAAATAAATATAAAATAAATAAATTAATAATATTAAATAATAAATAATAATAATAATTAAAAATAAATAATAAAATAAAATATAAAAATAATAATAAAATAATATAAATAAATATATTATAAATAATAAATAAAAATATAATAAAATAATAAAATATAAAATATAATATAATAAATAAAAAATAATTAAAAATATAAATATAAATAAAATATTAATTAATATATAAAAATAATTAATATTATAAATATAATATAAAATATAAAATAAATTATATAAATAATAATAAAATAAAATATATAATATAATATATAATTAAATAATATAATAAATAATATAATAAAATAAATAAAATAAATATAATAAAAAAAATATAAATAAAATATAATATAAATATTATATAAAAATAAAATATAAATATAAAAAATAAATATAATTAAAAAATATAAAATAATAAATTAATAATTAAAATATATAAATTAAATAAAAAAATATATAAATATAAATAAATAGAAAATAATATATTAATAATTAAATAAAATAATAAATAAAATATAATAATAATAAATAAATATAATAAAAATAATAAATATTAAAATAATAAAATATAAATAAATATAATATAATAATATAATATATAAAATAAAATAATATAATAATAATAAAAATATAAATAATATAAATAATAATAATAAATATAATAAATAAAATAATAAATATAATAATAAAATACAAATAAATAAATAATAATAAATAAATAATATATAAATAATAATAATATTATATAATATAATATATTAAATAATATAATATAATAAATAATATAAAATTATATTAATAAATAATATTATAATAAATAATAATAAAATATATATAAAAATAATAAAAAATAATATATAATATATAATAAATATAATAATTAAAATAAATTAATAAAAAAATATAAATAATAAATATAATATTAATATATATTAAAATAAATAATAAAATAATAAAAATATAAAAATAAAATAAATAAAAATTAAATATATAATAAAATAAATAATAATATAATAAATAAAAAATAATAAAAATAATTAAATAAATATAAAATAATTAATAATATTATAATATAATATAATAAAAAAATATAAAATAATTAATAAATATAAAATAATAAATTATATAAATAAAATATATATAAAATATAAAATAATAATAAATAAATATATAAAATAATAAAAATATAATAATAAATAATAAAAATAATAAATAATATAAATAAAAAATATTATAATAATAAAATAATAAATAATATAATATAAATAATATAAAAAATAATAAAATAATAATAAAATTATAATAAAATAAAATAATATAAAATATAAATAAAATAAAATAATATATAATTAAAATAAATAATAAAATATATAATAATAATAATAAAAATATAATAAAAATAATAAATATAATAAATAATAAAAATAAATTAAAATAAATAAATAATTAAAAATAAAAATAAATATAATAAATAAAATTAAATAAAATATAAATAAAATAAAAAATAAAATAAAAAAAATAATAAATAATAAAAAATATAATATAAAAATATTAAATAAAATAAATAATATATAAAATAAAAATAATAAAATATAAATAATAATAAAAAATAAAAATAATATTAATATAATAATAATTATAAATAAAAAATAAATAAAATATTAAAAAAATAAATAATAATATATATAATAAATATAATAATATAACATAAAATAATATAAAAATATAATATAAATAATAAAATATAAATTATAATATAAATAATAAATAATTAAATAAATAATATTAATAAAATAAATAAAAATACATAATAATATAATTAAAATAAATATATAAAAATAATAAATAAATAAATATAAATAAAATAATATAATATAAAAAATAAATATAAAAATAATATAATAATATAAAAATAATAATAAAAATAATTATAAAATAAATATTAATATAATATAAATAAAAATAAAATATATAAAATATAAATAAAATAATAAATAAAATAATATTAAATAATAAAATATATATAAAAATAAAATAATAATAATAATAATAAAATATAATTAAAAAATAATAAATATAATATAAATATAAAATAATAATAATAATATTAAATAATATAAATAAATATTAAATAAAATAATATAAATAAATTAATAAAATATAAATAAAAATATTATAAAAATAAAATATAATAATAATTAATAATAAATATAATAAATAATATAATAATAAATAAATAATAAAAATAATAAATAAATAAAATATTAATTAATATAAAATAAATATAATAATATAAATAAAAAATATAATATATAAATAATAAAAATAAAATATATATTAAAATAATAAATATATATAATATAAAAATAATATATAAATAAATATATAAAATAATAAAATTATTAAATAAAATAATAAAATATAATAAAATAAATATAAAAATATTAATATATAAAATAATAAATATAAAAATAATTATAAATATAAATTAAAATATTAATAAAAATAATATAAAAATAATAATTAAATATAATAATAAAATATAATAAATAATATAATAATTAATATAATAATATAAAAATAATATAATTAAATATATAAAAATAAATATTAAAAATATAATAAATAAATAAAATAAATATAAATATAATATATAAAATAATATATAAATAAATATATAAAATAAATAATAAATAATATAAATAATAATAAAAATAATATAAAATATAAAATAAATAAAAAAAATATAATAAATATAAATATAATTAAATATAAATATTAAAAATAATAATATTAAAAATTATAATATAAAAATAATTAAATAAATATAATAAATATATAAAATATAAAATAATAAATAAAAATAAATAATAAATATAATAAAAAAATAAAATAATATAATAATATATAATAAAAATATAATAAAATATAAATTATAAAAAATATAATAAAATATTAAAAATAAATATTAATAAATAATATAATAAATAAAAAATATAAATAAATAAAATAATAGTAAATAAAATATAATAATAAAAAATATATAAATATAATAAATAAAATAAATAAATTAAAATATAAATAAATATTAAAAAAATAAATATTATAAAAAATATAAATTATAAATAATAAAATATAAAAATTAATAAAATAAAATAATAAATTAATAAATAAATTAAATAAATAAAAATATAATAAATATATAAAAATATAAAATAATAAAATAATAATATAAAATATTATAAATAATAAAATAAATAAAAATAATATAAAAAATATAATAAAATATAATAAATAAATAATTAATATAAAAAAATTAATAAATAAAAAAATAATAAATAAAAAATATAATAATTAAATAAATAATATAATAAAAATAATAATAAAATAAAAATTAAAATAATAATAAATAATAAAAAATAAATTAAAATAAAATAATAAATAAAAATTTAAAATAAATAAAATATAAAAAATAAATAAAATTATAAAAATTATAAATATTAAAAATAATAAAATATAATTAATAATAAATAATAAAAAATATAAATAAAAATAATAAATTAATAATATAATAAATATAATATAAATAAAAATATAATTAATAAAAATAAAATAAAAATAAATAAATATAAAATATATATTAAAATAATAAAAAATATAAATATAAATTATAAATAAAATAATAATAATAAATTATTTAAATAATAAAATAATAATATTAAATATAATAATAAAATAAATATAAATAATATAAAAAATAATATATAATATTAAAATAAAAAATATATATAATTATAATAAATATTATAATATAATAAATAATTATAAAAATATAAATAAAAAATATAATTATAAAATTAAATAAAATATAAAAATAAATATAAAAATATATAAAAATAATAAAATATATATAAAAAATAATATAATAAAATTAATAATAAATAAAATAATAATAAAAAAAAAATAAATAATAAATATAAAAAAATAATAATATAAATATAAATAAATAATATAAAATAAATAATATAAATAATATATTATAATAATAATATAATATTAATAATATAATTAATAATATAAAATATATAAATATAAAATATAAAAAATTAATAATATAAAAATAAATTATAAAATAAAAATAAATTAAATAATAAAAATATATAATAATAAATAAAAATAAAAATTAATATAAAAATAAAATATAAATATAAATTTAAAATAAAATAATAATTAAAAATAATATAAAAATATAATAAAATAATAAATAATAAAATAATAAAAAAAATATATTAAATATTAATAATAATAATATTATAATAAATATAAATAAAAAAATAATATAATAAATATAAATATAATTAATAAATAAAAATATAAAATATAAATAAATAAATAATATAATATAAATATATAATAATAAAATTAAATAAATAATATAAAATAATAAAATAATATAATATAATAATTAATATAAATATTATAATAAAAATAATAAAATATAATAATATAAATATAATATAATATAAAATAATATAAAAATAAAAATAATAAATAAAATATAATATTAATAAATATATAAATAATAATATAATAAATATTAAATATAAATATTAATATAAATAAAATAATAAATTATAAAAATATATAAAAAATAATAAATATAATATATAAAAATTAAAATAAAAAAAATTAATAAAAAATAATAAATAATAAAAAAATATATATAAAATAATAAATAATATAAATATAATTATAAAATATAATAAATAAATATATAAATAAATTTAAATAATAAAAATAATAATATAAAAAAATAAAATATAAAAAATAAAATAATAAAATAAAATAAATAATAATAATAATTAATAAATATAAATAAATTATAAAATAAAAAAATAAATAAAATATATTAATAAAAAATAAATATTAAATAAATATAAAATATAAAAATATAAATAAAATAATTAATAAAAAATAAAATAATAAATATAATAATAAATAAAATAATAAATATTATATAAATAAAATAATATTAAAATATATAAATATAAAAAAAATATAAATATAATATAATAAAATAAATATAAATAAAAAATAATAATAATTTATAATATAAATATATTAAAATATAAATCAAAATAAAATAAATAAATATATAAAATAAATAAAATAAAATAATATAATAAAATATAAATAAATTATATAATAATAAATATATAAATAAATATAATAATTAATAAATAAAATATAATAAAATAAATATAATAAAATAATAAATATAATATTTAATAAAAATAAAATAAATAAATAATAAATAATAAAAAATATAAAAATTAAAATATAATATAAATAATAATAATAAAAATATATAAATAATATAAAATAAAATATAAAAATAAAATATAATAAAATATTAAATAAAATATAATAATATAAAATAAATTAAAATAAAAAAATAAAATATAATAACATAAAATAAAAAAATAAAATAAAGAAAATAAAAAAAAAAATAAAATAAACCAAAAAAATAAATAAAAAATAAAAAAAAAAATAATAAAAAAAATAAAAAAAAAATAAAAAAAAAATAAAAAAAATAATATAAATAATAAATAAATAATAAAAAAATAACAATAAAAAAAAATCAAAATTAAAATCAAAATAAAAGTATAAAAAGAAAAAATATGAAAACAAAATCAAAAATTTTAAAATGAAAATAAAATAAAAAAAAAAATAAATATAACTAATAAATAAAAAAAAAAAAAAAATAAACAATAATTATAAAATATAAGAAAAATAAAAACATAAAAAAAAAAAAAAAAAAAAATAAAAAAAAAATAATAAAAAAATAAAAAAAAAAAAATAATTCCAAAAATAAAATAAATAAAAAAAAAAAAAAAATAATAACAAATACAAAAAAAAAAAAATATATATTAAAAAATATATAAATAATAAATATATAAATAATAAATATAATAAATATAATATAATAAAATAATAATATAAATATAAAAATATATAATAAATATATAAATAAATAATAATAAAATAATATAAATAATTAAAATATATATAATAAAATAATATAATATATATAAATAAATAATATAATTATAAAATAAAATAAATTATATAATATAATTAAATATATATAATATATAATAAATTAATATATAAAAAATATAAATAATAATTATAATAATATAATATAAATAAATTAATAATAATTATAAAAATATATAAATATAATATATTATAAATAAATATAATATAATAATATATAAATTATATAATAATTATAATAAATATATAAAAATAATATAATATATATAAATAAAAATATAATATATAAATAATTATAAAATAATATATAATATATATTAAAATAAATTATATAAATAATATTAATAAAATAATAAATATAATAAAATATATAATATAAAATATATATAATAATTAAAATAATATAATAATTATAAATAATATAAATATAATTTTAATATAATAATATATAAATAATTATAATAAATAATATAAATATAAAATTATATAAATTATATTATAAATAATAAATAAATATAAATAATTATAAATAAATATAAAATATATAATTATATATAAATAATAAATAATATTATAAAATAATTATATAAAATATAATATAATAAATATATAATAAATAAATAATAAATATAATATAAAAATATATAAATAAAATATAAATATAATATATAAAATATATTATAAATAATAAATATTTAAATAATAATAAATAATAATATAATAAATATATAATATAAATATATAATATAAATATTAATAATAATATAATATAATTAATATATAATAATAATAATATAATAATAAATTATAATAATATAAATATAATATAATAAAATAATATATATATAAATATAATATAAAAATAAAATAATATAAAATAATAAATTAATAATAAAATATATTATAAATAATAAATATAATAATATTAAATAATATAATAATTAAATAATATAAAATAAAATAATATATATATATTAATAAAATATTATAAATAAATAAAATATAATATATAATATATAAATTATAAATATAAATAATATATATAATAAAAATATAATAAATTATAAATAAAAATATAAATATAATTATAATATAAATATAATATATAATAATATATTAATATTATAATATAAATAATAAAATATAATAATATAATAAAAATATATAATATAAATATATATAATAATATTAAAATAAAATATATAATAATATTTAAATAATATATTAATAATATATAATATAAAATATATAATAATATAATAATATAATTAATAAATATAAATATATAAAATAAATATTATAATAAAATATAATAAAATAAATTATAAATAAAAATAAATATAATATAATAAATAAAATATAATAAATATAAAGTATTTCAAAATAGGAAAAATATCAGGCTGGAAATTGCAAATGTTATTGTGAAAAAGCTAAAAGACAGAATTCACACGGTTTTAGAGCAAAAAAACTGTGGGAAGGGTTTTCCACGGCATTTTTATCAATAATTTAATCAAATAAAACAAAAGGAAGCATATCTATGAAAGGGAAAATGTAGCAGTTCCCCGAACCTTACCCTTTACTTTCGAAGGCAGCTTTGAAACGCTTTTTAAAACCGTTAATTTTAAACAGGGTCTGATTAACACACGGTCAAGTGAATCAGTGGACCTACGCACCATAATTTTAGGCGCACTAAAATAGGTGAATTTTCATTACCCCCCCCCGGCAGTTTGGCAGTTTCCTCTTGCGCCCAAAAGCCCTGGCGCCCAATGCTCCGGTTGCCCAAAAGCCCCTGCGCCCAATGTTCCAGCCGCCCAAAAGCCTTCGCGCCCAGTGTTTCGGGCGCCCAAAAGTCCTCGCGCCCAATGGGCACGGCGCCCAAAAGTCCTTGCGCCCAATGTTCCGTGCGCCCAAAAGTCCTCGCGCCCAATGTGCCCGGTGCCCAAAAGTCCTTGCGCCCAATGTTCCGTGCGCCCAAAAATCCTTGCGTCCAATGTTCCGTGCGCCCAAAAGTCCTTGCGCCCAATGTTCCGGGCGCCCAAAAGTCCTTGCGCCCAATGTTCTTGCACCCAATGTTCCTGCGCCCAAAAGACCTCGCGCCCAATCGCCGGCGCCAAAACGCCGGCGCCAAATCTGCCGCGCCCAAACTTCCGGTTTCGTTTTCTGCAGAGTTCAGTGGCATTTTAATGCAGAATAAAATATATTTTACCTGTAAGAGATAAAATATTTTTGTATTTGTTTTTTCCAAAACATATTTGATAATTTTTGAAACATAACAGAAGTCATTTTTGAATAATTTATAGTACATTACTTCTAAATATTCTGAATGCAGTGATAGTTTTTAGAGAGACTTAATATCTCAAAAGCCAAAAACAAGCATATAATTTATAATAGAGGTGTATTGTAATCTTATTAACAAATAGAGACATTTTAAGAATTGTGATTAATTCAAATTAAATAAATACAGTACAAATTTAAAAGAATTCTTGCATAAATTACTCCTACTTACCACATAGGTTTATTTCACAATTTACTTTCTTTATAAACACAAGTATTTAAGTTCTACTAGGGTAACTTACGTTACCTGCATATATCGGTAACTTACGTTACCTGCATATATCGGTAACTTACGTTACAAGTTTTGATTGTAGCACCAAAATTAAATAGACAGTATTTATAAAAAAAACTTCAATTATTTGCTTAACACACACTTATAAGATAGAAAATATAGCATTATTAACATTACATTGCTCTTTCTTTATGCGCATCATGAACTTTAACGTGTTTTTGGTAACTTACGTTACATAGAACAGTGCATTTTTGAAGTTAACATAAATCACTTAATTTACGTGAAAACACACTCTTTAGAAATTCACAATATTGAATTAAAGTGTAATGATCAATATTCTTCCTTTAAAACAGTTATCTAAAGAAAAAAAATTGAAACTTACCAACGTTGAAAGATTGACCATTTGCTTTGCCAAAAGTTAAATATTCTATTTCCAACTTCAAAGTGCTGCAAAAAGCTAAAAATACTACATTCCTGACAAAAAATTAGTACAAATAATAAACTTCTGACATTTTTAAACCAAAAAATATGCAAAACAGACGCATTGCTGTAATTTGATTTTTCCAACGCTTTTCCACACTTGCATGGAATTGCCCATCAGCTTCGGAACTAAATAGCTGTTAAACTTTTCACAATGCTCTTAATTTATTAGTAATAACAAAATTAATAAAGCTTAGGATTTAAATTATTAATTCATTTCTAGTTATTGCTGTTTTCAAGGAGTTTAAGTGAGATTCAACTTTTTTTGCAATAGTAAAGATAGTTTTTTTTTATAATAAATTCATGTTGTCCTTCGAAAATTAACTATGAAATTATTAATCCTCGTTTAAGGTGCTGAAACTACTGGAAAGAAGAAAATTTTAGGAGTGGTATAATAAAAATGTTTAACTATTAAAACAATTTTAAATTATAAAAGCTGTTTTTTTTTCTTCAAGTTCTGTCAAAACATTTAACTTTGGGCGAAAAGGAAATAATTTAAAGTTTCTTCCGTACAAGCTGGAGCTCTCCAAAAGAAAGCTAATAATTGCAGTCAAAGATCGGAATTCTGAGGGTAAAAAGAAAATTTATTCAACAAAATTAAGTTGTCTGCTTAGTTGCCTAGTTAAAAGATGAATAATTTGCAGCGGAGATCTTTCGAAGAATCAGCTAT
This sequence comes from Uloborus plumipes, assembly GCA_038373865.1. Lineage (NCBI taxonomy): Eukaryota > Metazoa > Arthropoda > Arachnida > Araneae > Uloboridae > Uloborus > Uloborus plumipes. Next base: position 6,891 of record JAXGGA010012873.1, on the reverse strand, counting down.
GAAATTCAAAGCAGATAATTTTTGTACTTTTCCGAAAGTAGTAAAAGTCTCCAACTTTCAACGTCAATTTTAAAAGCTTGAAGTTAGAAGTTTAACAGCGTTAATTATTTTACAATGCTACTAAGTTATTTTCTTGCAGCTTAAATTTAAAGGGTTTAACTTTAGTTAAAATTTAGTACTTAGAGACAATTTGCAAGATAATAATTTTTATTCCTCAAATATTTGTAATTTTACTTTCTTTTACGTAGTAAAGGAACTATTGAAATAAGGAAAAAATTTCACACAAATTTCGGTCTAAATTTCTATGTTGCTCACCCCCGGGAAAATGTTGAGTAGTTTTTTAATGACTAATTAAGAAGATTAAAATGATATTATTTTACACTTTTTGGTACATTCATAGTGCAATTCTTCAAATTTATGGGTATTAAAAAACTTTCTGAGAAAAAAAAGAGTTATGTTTTCCACATAATTAGCTGGAAACATTATTTCTTACAATTAAAAAAAAACTTTGCGGGTCGAGCAAATCTTTGGTTATTCTTCTAGGGCGCGATAATGTTTAGATTTTAGAGAATCACCCATGTGTTCTGCATATATTTTGTTTCTCCCGATAAGCATAAAATATTTTTTTTTTAACAATGAAATATGTTTCGAAACACATCTTTTTCTCCTGAAATGTTCTTTAAAGATAATTTCAAACTCCAGGAGAACAATAATTATTCATTAAGAGGCTCTGTTGTGCATGCAAAATAGCTAAGCGAATGTAAACTAAGCTTTGGAATTCAAAAAATGTTGAGGCAAATAGAAGCCTCAAAGTCATGCAAGCAAAGTCATTAGCAACTAAAGCCATGAATTTAATTACGTCTTTGAAAAGAAAACTTCCAAACAAAGTATAAATATGTGATTTGCTACTTCGAACGAAACAGTATTGATCGCTTCACTTAGGAGCTAAATTGATTAATGTTCAATTATAATGTTCACTAATTATTCAAGGTACACAAATTGCAGCATTTTTGCATTTGTTTGCTAAACTATGGGCTCTCAGCTAAATTGATATTTAATTAGGTTTGGGTAAGGGCCATTAATTTGGAAGTAACATTGTTACTAGATGTAGAGTAATGCGAAATATTGAAGTCAAACATCAAAAATCCTGAATGTTTTGTAGGAAACGTGGCAAAAATATTTTAAATATATTGATACAAGTTTGCAGTATGTCCCTGTTTGACTAGCAAGACCTCTAATTTCAAACCTTTAGTCCTAGATAAGTACTTCCAATGAGGAAGTACCAATCAATTAAATATACCATTATTATACACCGTGTAACGAGAGCTGTCGTCTCAAATAAATAAATAAATAAATAACATTACACTTTCCGAACTTTTCAAATTGTGGTTGTCATAGTTACGGCGCTATGGACTTTTTCCCCACTTAGCTTTTATAACAATGGTTGAATGCAAAATGATTAAAATTGCTTTGTGCGTAAACTGTTATTCAATTGAAGAATCAAAATTAACAAAGCACAACTTTTTCTTATAAATTTGTGCTTCCTTATGTATGCGTAAGAAAAGGTTTAGAAATTACTGAGATATGAGGAGACAATAGAAACCGTAAGCATAATTCGATAAACATAAAATAAATGAAATGCTTCAATAGTAGTGCATAAAAAAAGAGTGGAGCTCATTTCTTTCATACGGGTCATTCCATGTCAAGTGATCCAACGTTTTTTACCTTACATTTTTGTATTTCTTTCAAATTTGGCTCATCAATTGTACCCCTTGAGGTAATCAAAAGTCTCAATTTTTAGATTTTTATCTCTATTATTTTTTCATTTATGAGACTTTGAACTTTGGAAAAACCCTCGTTTTTCCATGGATAAGGGAACATAAAAGGGACCATAACTCGGCACCAAATATAGATAGAACGATTTGGTAAGTGGCATTTTAAAGTACGTTAGTTGCCGCTTAATCTGATATGCAACATGACTAATTTGATAAAAATTTTCTTTTTCAAAAAATGAAATTTAAATTTCAAATTTAAATTTCTCAAAAAACATATAATGAATTTTTTTCAAAAAATTCTCAAAAATTCTTGTGTATTTTATCTATGTTTGTACAAATTTTTAGATTGGGATCTCAATGGGATCATATTTTTTTGAATTTTTGAATAAAACTATAGGAAAAAGATATTTTTTAGATTCTATTTATTTGAATACTAAGTTATCTTGTTCGTAATTGTCTAAAAAGCAGTAAACAAACATGAATATGTTTAAAGTGAGCTGGCATGAGCTTATAAATTTGTCAGGTTCACCCCCTCACACCTTCCTTCCCCGCACAACCACTCTTTTTTAATTAAAAAGTGTTCAAAATGTTAAAAAAACTCTTTGATACAAAATGAATAGTAAACTTATTTAAAGTTGGTAAAAGGGTTTCCTTATAACTAGACGAAGTATCCCATCCTCCACCCAAATATACCATTAACGCTGTACTATTATGACATCTAACCTGGGGATTGAATTGACTATTATTTTTACTCTAGGTAAGTGAGCTAGCATTAACTTGTAAATTGGTCAGCTCCCCCTCCTTCCTTCCCGACCCAACCATTTTCCACCAAACTGTTTCAAATTCTAAAAAAACCTTTTTGATACAAAATGAACAGTAAACTTATTTAAAGTTGGTAAATGGGTTTCCTTCTAACAAGGCAAAGTAAAACCCTTCCCCCACCCAAATATACCATTAACTCTACACTAATATGACGTCTCACCTGGGGATTGATTTGATGATTATTTCCCCCCTAGGTATATATTATTTTTCAGACGAACTGTTTCTTTTTTCAATTCGACCTTCACAAAGTGTACTTCCATTCAATATCTGAATTTAAACTTATGATTCATTTCATCCCCTCCCCCAGCACCAATCTTCAATTTTGGAGGAAGAAAAGAAACGATTCGCCCCAAGATCATAGCAATCAGCAAAATAGCACTGTTTCCCCTTGTTCTCATAATGTTTTCCCATTATTTTCACACAAAACTGAAAAGAAATCAAAGTGTCAGGCTATATGTCAGTCCCCATCACTGCCTTTCCTTTCTCTTATTGGACAAAGCTCATGAGCTAATAGGAAAGAGTAACAAACAGAGCAAACTGAAACACTACCAAACATCCGTAGAGACTAAGGCTTTGAAATGGGGTTAGACGGGATGATAAAAAAATAAAAGTTTAGAGCGGGAAGGTAGGAAAAGGGGAGGGGGGAGCAATCTGTACAGAAGTTAAACAACATGAGAGGTTATGATCAAAAAAGCAGTGTTTGTTTAATATACAGGTGTCACTCCATCGTGGACCATAGCTAATTCTAAACGTAGAGATAAGCATATAGTTTATTTGGAAAAATCTCCAATTACGAAGGAATTTGGTCTATTCAATGTTTTCAAAAATCAAATTTTGAAAGAGTTACAAAATTTAAATTTTATACAGCCCCCAGTCTATCAATCATATTAGTAAAACATTCTGACACTGTAACGTTTAAACTAAAAAAAATCACTCTTCTACCACAAAAATGTTTTACTAATATGATGATAGGACTGGGGGCAGTATAAAATTTAAATTTCGTAACTCTTCAAATTTGATTTTTGAAAACATTGAATAGACCCGAAATTCTTCGTAATTGGAGATTTTTCCAATAAACTATATGCTTATCTCTACGGTTAGAAATTAGCTATTGTCCACGATTGAGTGACACCTGTATGTATAGATATATCTTGCGCATACTTCCTTACAACAAATAAAAGAACACAACAATTAAAAAAATAAATAACAGCTGCACACAAATAATGTGGGAGAAGTAGGGACACAGACATATGATCTGATATTTTGATTTATTTTCAGTTTTGTGCGAAAAGATTAGAAAAAACGATGAGAAAAAGGAGAAACAGTGCTATTTTGCTGTTTGCTATGATCTTGGGGCGACCCATTTATTCCCTCCCTTCAAAATTGAAGATTGGTGCTGGGGTAGGAGATGAAATGAATCATAAAGTTAAATTTCAAATATTGAATGTAAGTACACTTTGAAGTTCGGATCGAAAAGAAACACTTCGTCTGAAAAACAATATACAGGGTGTCCACTCCAATCGTGGACCAATAGCTAATTTCTAAACCGTTAGAGATAAGCATATAGTTTATTTAGGAAAAAATCTCCAAATTATGAAAGGAATTTTGGGTCTATTCAATGTTTTTCAAAAAATCAAATTTTGAAAGAGTTACGAAATTTAAATTTTTATACAGCCCCCCAGTCCTATCAATCATATTTAGTAAAACATTCTTGACACTGTAACGTTTAAAACTAAAAAAAAATCACTCTTCTACCACAAAAATTGACCGAGTTATGACGTTTTGAAAAATCAAGATTTTGAAGGATTTCGTATTCGGTCCCTTAAGAGATCTCTCGGTGACGTCATGAAATAATGCAAAATCTTGAGTTTTCAAAACGTCATAACTCGGTCAATTTTTGTGGTAGGGGAGTGATTTTTTTTTAGTTTTAAACGTTACAGTGTCAAGAATGTTTTACTAAATATGATTGATAGGACTGGGGGGCTGTATAAAAATTTAAATTTCGTAACTCTTTCAAAATTTGATTTTTTGAAAAACATTGAATAGACCCAAAATTCCTTTCATAATTTGAAGATTTTTTCCTAAATAATCTATATGCGTATCTCTAACGGTTTAGAAATTAGCTATTGGTCCACGATTGGAGTGGACACCCTGTATATACCAAGGGTGAAAATAATCCTCAATTCAATCCCGAGGTTGGACGCCATATTACTATAGTGTGAATGGTATATTTGGGTGGGGAGGGTCATACTTCGTCTAGTTATAAGGGAACCCATTTACCAACTTTAAATAAGTTTACTATTCATTTTGTATCAAAGAGTTTTTTTTAAACATTTTGAACAGTTTTGAAAAAAAAGAGTGGTTGTGCGGGGGAGGGAGGGGGGGATGAGCCTGACAAATCTATAAGCTCATGCCAGCTCACTTTAAACATATTCATGTTTATTTACTACTTTTTAGACCATCACAAGCAAGAGAACTTAGTATTTGAATAAATAGAATCTAAAAAATATCATTTTTTTCCTATACAGTTTTATTCAAAAATTCAAAAAAATATGATCCCATTGAGATCCCAATCTAAAAATTTGTACAAACATAGATAAAATATACAAGAATTTTTGAGAATTTTTTGAAAAAAATTCATTATATGTTTTTTGAGAAATTTAAATTTGAAATTTAAATTTTTTGAAAAAGAAAATTTTTATCAAATTAGTCATGTTGCATATCATATTTAGCGGCAACTAACGTACTTTAAAATGTCATTTACAAAATCGTTCTATCTATATTTGGTGCTGAGTTATGGTCCCTTTTATCTTCCCTTATCCATGGAAAAACGAGAGTTTTTCCAAAATTCAAAGTCTCATAAATGAAAAAATAATAGAGATAAAAATCTAAAAATTGAGACTTTTAATAACCTCCAGGGATACAATTGATGAGCCAAATTTGAAAGAAATACAAAAATGTAAGGTAAAATTTTTCTCAGATTTTGGATCACTTGACGTGGAATGACCCATACGGTTTCCATGGAGACAACACAAAATTTCTAAACTTGATGCGCCTATTTTAAAAGTGCCAGAGTATAACTAGGTTGAATAAATGAAAAAATTAAGGATCGTCGAGTTCGGCATCATATCGTTTCTTGACCTTGGAGAACCTTTACAGGGTATAGGTATTATTAAGAGACTAACAAAACCCCAAATTCGCAAAAAAGCGTACTTTGTGAAACGAAACCAGTGATGTCGTATTCCTTGTTCTGTTAGCCTTCCACAGTAAAATTGCATTGCATTGCAGCTATATTAGCTTTCCATTGCGGAGTTTTTTTCCTTCCACTATCAGTTAGATTAAATCTAATTCACTATGACCATTGGATTCGTCAAGGGCCAATCCGAAAGTCTATCACGGGTGCCAGCGATGGTGGTTTCAAACTTTTGCGGAGAAAACGATATTCAAATTTTTAAAAATGCATTACTTGGCGATTTTTTCATAGTTCAGCAGTCCTGATCAGCAGCGTTGTGAATGCAGGGAAAAACCTGTTTTTACCCTCTGCCGCTAGCCGAAATATTCACTCCATTGACGCCAGCTGTCAACAAGGGGACAAATCTAACAAGGGAAATGACGTCACCGCTGCTTGAGCTTTAAAATTGTTTTTAAAAAATACTTATCCTAACGCTAAAAAATTTTCACAGATGATGTTCATACATATTATTTTAGAGAAACCACAAGCATGAAAAACACTATTCTAGCTTAAAACATTTGAAGTTTTCTCTTCCGAAATTTTCATTCTTTTGAGAGCTCATATTTTTGATCCTTATTATCTGTAAAAACCTGATTTTTTAATACACTTTTATTAGTTTTCACATGTTGGTTTGGTTTGTATGGTATGTCTGTAACTCTAAATAAAAGATAAAATTCACATTCTTTGCAAATATAGAAGTAATATATTTAATACTACTATTAATGCTAAAGGCTAAGCTATATTACATGTTGATATATTTTAAGTGTTTCAGTTGTTTGTATGAAACTCTGAATAAAAAATAAAATTCAGGTTCTTTACAAATATAAAAGTAATATATTAAATACTATTATTAATACTCATGGCTTACATGTTCTCTAAAAGCGTGTTTTTTTAGTTTTTAGCCTACTTTCCCGTTAAAAATAAAAGAAAGACGAAAAAAGTATTAAAATTGGCTTAATGCATCTAAAAAATATCGCCAAGTCCAAAAAATATCGCCAAGTTAAAAAAATAATATCGCCAAGTCCAAAAAATATCGCCAAGTTAAAAATAAAAAGGTAAAAT
>JAXGGA010012872.1:0-32500 GCA_038373865.1 Uloborus plumipes | reverse complement strand
TTTCCTGCCCACAAACGTATCGTTTGACGATTCGTGCGCCTTCAATTTTCGACGCACGGGTGCACAGCTCAGGGGAAAATGGCGACTGAAAATTAAAAATGTCCAGGAATGCATGCTGCCCTGCACGCTCTTTGTAAATATTGCAGTCTAGTTTTGGGGTCGATTTTAAAACTTTCCGTTGCCCCGGTGTTTCATTTTCGCTGAGAAATGCGACGAGGATGCTTCTGATGACTTATTTGAACCGTGAATTTTGCAGCGTTTGTTGTCTTAGTCGTAGAAAAATGCTTACTTGTTTCTAATTTTGCGACGGAGTTGTCTCTCGTATTTTTGACGTGCGGTAAAAGCCTCATTACAAATTTGATAATGACATTTTTTGGAATAAACTTTATTATTGATTTTTTTAACGAGTATAAAGAATTGAACGAAAAAACAAATCGAAATAGTTAAAGTGCATGGTGTTTGAAGTTTTGCACTAATAAAGACACTTTATTGAAAAGTTTTTCAGTGTTTCAGATTTATACAGTGTACCCACGATTGCTGTGGAATTGGCAAACGTCCAGTTAGGACGAGTCTATCGGAATGAGGGAGGAAAATAAAAAAAAGGAGCTCATTTTGCTAAATCAAATGACTAACACATATCTGGCTGACTAGCACACATTTGCATATCTGGTATCACTAAACACTAATAGATGTGTCCATTTCCACTTGTAAACCGGATATCAGCGTTTCCATCTCTTCCGTGATCAGACAGTACATAATTCTGTTTTTCGTTTGATCCTTTTTTCATGAAAATTTTTCCCCCCTCATTGGTGCAATATCAACTAAAGGGATGTAGATGGCGCCAACATCGAATACTGAAAATGGCGTCTGTGAAAGAAAACGCTCCATGAGTTCTTTTACCCTTTTGGCTTTGTCAGTGACAGTCTTTACACACTAGTGTCGAATATCGACCTATTAAAGGAAAGCGGTAAAATATAGTCGATGTTTTCCTCGATAAAATTTAATAATAATTACATAATAAAAAAAGAATGACTGCGCTATTTTAAGACAACTAACAGTCGCTGGTACTCTTAATAAATAGCGAAGTATTAGTGTGTTTTATTTATTTAAAACCCCTGTGCCTCAAATTTTGTTGACGGAATATGACTGGTTCTGTTTGCCAATGTATTCATTAGGCAGCAGTCTCTGTAGTGTAGTATATCTTTGAGTTTCTTTTACTTTGAGACCTTTCAAATGTTTATATGTGCCATTCAGTTACGAAAAATTGTTATCTCCACTTAATCAAAAGTTGAAAAAAACTCAGGAGGATAATTTCCCTCGCGAAAGTAACTGAGCTTTCACATTACAATTTTTTCTATTATCAGCCACAATGGGAGAGTTTCCTTCAGTCAAAAGTATTACTTTTTGTTACTGAAATTGATAGAATGATATAAAAAAATAACATGGGCCCGGAAAATACTTTAATTTTCCCAACAGTTTATTATTTATTATTTTATTTTAAATACCATACCTTGAAAACGGGGCGTGGTTTTTGTGACGTCAGTGGTGCACCTAACAGCTCTCTTTCCAATAATAACACCATTTTGCGTGACTTGAGTTGTCCAATTGCAGGAATCGGTGACGTCACGACCTTCGTCATCTCATACAACCAATTAGATTTCGTGGTTACGTGCACCACTGACGTCATGCGCAGATGTTTTTTTTTTTTTTTTTTTTCGGAATAGCGTCTGCGCACCGGTTAAAATAATTCATAAAAAATATATAACTGTATCAAAAAATAAAAAGAAAGGTCAATTCCTATATTTTGAAGCATGCTCTTTTAGAAAAAAATACTTTTGAAATTTTGGAAACTCCCCCATGAGACAGGCAATCAGTTTTTATTTATTTATTTATTTATTTTTAAAGATTCGGCTATTATACGTCAGTAGAGCATTAAAAGAGCTAAAATAGGAAATACAGTCGAACCTCGTTGCAACAATTTCTAAGAGACTTTTTGAAATCAATTCGTCTTAAACATAGTTCGTATCATCCGACAAACAAGAAACAACAAACAGGAAGACGGGGATCAGAAATGTTGTTTGCTTTAATGGTACTTCGTTTTAAGCGTCATCCAATTAACGAGCTTCCACTGTAACCAAAAAGTGAGGACAGTAATTTGGCTTTTAAATAGCTCATATTTTGATTAAGTTCTCAAATTTCAAAGCAATCGTCTGCTTGGCTTTGCTTTAAAATATTTCTTGTAGTAAATATGAATCGATTTTTTACTTTGAAAGAAATCATCGAGTCCATTAGAGTCGTCTACTTGGCTAGGCTTCAAAGACTTTATTTGCAATTAAACATTACAATTATGTCATTTTTAAATACATTATACAGCAAATCTCTATTAATCTTTATCGAAATTTCTCCTCATTCTAAACACTGATCCTGGCATCAACATTATCTGCTACTTAACTACAAGGATTTTAAAATAAAAGTTCTCCCCAAGTTATACTTTGTACGTGTACTATGTCAGTTTATGTCTCTCTCTCGCTATATATATTTTTTATTTTGAATAATGGTAATTTCCGTCGATAACAGTTTTTAAAAAATGTTTACTGCCTTCGAGCTAATTTCCCTGTCAAACCTGTGCGCCTTTTGCCACATTTTGTTATTTCCAGGAAGTTTCCGAACTAATTAATCAAAAACATTTTTATGGCTTCGTTGCCGGGAAAAATGCTTGATTGATAATAACACCCAGCCGCTGTTTTCTATCGCTTACAATAAAATGAGAGAAAAAAAGTATTCGTGCTGCTGAAATTCAGGCACCATTCTTTAAGTTGACATGGCTTTTACAGTTTTATGTTGCCTTAAAGGGTTGAAAAATTTAATTTTCTTCAAGTTTCTTTCACGAAAAAGATATTTGTTTTAGTAAAAGAAAACATCTAGTTGGACACTTTCTGAACTTAAGGATTGTCGATTAAAAATACAAGATTCTTTCAACATCATGCGGAAATTCTTCAAAACTGGTAAAATTCATCACTTAGTATATAAATCCTAATTTATAAATACAAAAAAATAAATGATTTATTTAAAAATAAATATCATAATATAATAATAATAATTGTTATTACTACTTTAACATAATCTTTAATGGCTGATTGATTTTATCCTGAATTATCGTTATTTTTTAACATTTTTTCAAGAAGAGTCACATTTTAAGATACAAGATCTCCACTGCTTTAAAGTATAGGATAAATCCTTCAAGAGAATAGTTGTCTCTTGCAATAGCGTTAAAAGTGCTTCACTTTCATGGCACATCTTTGCGCAGTCCTATGTGAGAGAACCTTTTTGCAATATTTATTGGCAATCATTGATTAGTTTTGTTTAATATTTTTTTAATCATGGCAACTCAAATTATACAAAATATTTCTCTCTAGCAAAACGATAAATCACTTTTTAAATCCACTAAAATTCGACACCACAACTTAGTATCACATGACAATCAAACAGACACCTGTCTCACGTTGGTTGCTGAAGTAGCAGCCTTAAACTTTATCTACTAGAAACGTAAGGCTGCTATTTCAGAATTCTATTAAAAAAAAAAAAACATTTAAAACAAGTAATCTAGCAATGGTAGCCTTTGATTCGCCTGCTAAGCCGTTGGAATTTGTACAAATAGCTTTGATTTGATTTAGCCTTGATTCATTGAACTGTTGTTTAGGTTCTCGAAACATATTTAGCTTTGTAAAAGAAGGTTCCTTACCACCAGAATTACATGCGAGATATAACGTTTGTTTCAGTGACTGAAAATAATCCAGACTGTCTTAGTTCGACAAATCCACCTCATCCTAACCGAATATGGCAGAGCCGGGCGGCATCGCTAATTGGCCAAACATTGTGATTTAAATGAGGGTTCTCGGTGTGTCGGGCGAACAAAGCGGAATTGCATTAGTTAATGGCTTGCGGTGTAAATGAGACGTGACGTCTAAACGAAGAACGGAGAGGAATTCAATTTCGCCTGTCCACCGCCAAAGAGAGGAGTTTTATGATTTAGTCATCATGGAAATTGAGAGACGGATTAAACGAATTCGGTTAACTGGACAGACGCGTCGAATGGAGAGAGGCGGGGGGGGGGGGTATTTAAGCATGTCGTTTGCATCGAAAGATTCGTAACCGCTGGGCGCGGCATAAGTGACTGTTATTTAGACGTGTTATTAATTGGAGAAATGGAGAGATGAGCCAATATTTAGAAAAGTGCCAATTTGAAGTTGGAGTTTTTTGAAAAAAAAATTTTTTTGCAGAAAAAAACTAATATTGGATTTTAAGTCTAAATTGGGTCTAAATGCCAGAAAATAAAAGGGGGGAGGTCAAGGAAGTTATTTACCCCCTCCTGAGATTACTCACTTTTAAGCCGTTACAGATCTGATGAATGTTACAGATCTGATGTTAATATGAGTTACATATTTGAGTTTATGCTTTCAGTCTTCGTTAACATCTCTAAATATGATATCATTTCCTTGCATTTTTAACATAGATTTAAGATAATTACATTAAAATATATATATTAGGCTAAAAAATCAAAATTCATTTAAAAAAAGCATTTCTTGGAAATAAAAATGAGCGATAAGGTTTTTAGATAAAATAAATTATGAGATTACCAAATCCAAGCTAATAAAACATTTGTTTTGTTTTGAAACAACACACAACTTCAACTTTTTCAACACACAACGCTGCTGCTTGCTTTTCTTTAATTAGTTGCAGGAAATTTAATTTCTTGATCAGAAAGTCAAATTTAGCATGCTAGTTATTATCTAGTTATTTAACGAAGTTATGAGAAATTGAAGCACCAAAAATAAATAAATAAATAAATAAAATAATAATAATCAATTAACTTAATTTCTGCAGTGTCAATTTTTCTTATTTTATTAACTTCTATTGTTAGGTCATACAAGCCACAAATGAAGCAATTGTACTAAAACTCATTGCTTTTCATTTTTTAAGAACAAAAATATTCAATATATATGGCTAAAACCTATGATTTTTGCTTTTTATAATTCTGAAACGTGTGAGTTAGTTCTGTAACATATTCGCTGCTTTTCAATGTTACCGCTCTGACTGTTACCGATCTGACAAACTGACAAAGTTTTTTTTTTATTTCCGAGTCGATCGCACTAAACCAAAATCAAACACGTGGTTTTTTCACTTGTAATAAAGGACTATACTTATATATAAAATAATTTTTAAAATAATAAAAACTGCGCATTTTAGAGCGTGTTACCGATCTGATGACTCAAATGACACACATTTTATAAAATCACTTTAAAAAATCTTACCTACAATTTTAGATGCAGAAATGCAAATTTTTAATTACGATTCGATAAAACATCCCACCAGGTACTCAGTATCACGTGGTATAGGTGCAGGAAATGATTTTGGGAGCCTAAACATAGATCGGAAGTTATTGTTACCACTCTGACGGCGGAACTTGGGACACGCTTATTTCGCATCGGCTAGAAAATCAGGAATCGATTAAAACGAAAATGAAGTAAAATATTAACAAAGAGGTAAAAATAGAATCGTTTTTTGTACAAGTGCGTTTTTTTGGGAAGTTAGAAAGTGCGCATGACCTGTTTGCATGCTAAGCTTTGCTACTTGGGACACGTTACCGATCTGATTTTTGATGTATAAAAACAATATTTTCTGAAGAAAAAAATATTTTTTTTTCTGATGTTATTAGATGAAATGAAAGCAAAACTTATCTTCTTTCTGGGGAAAATTATTTTTTTAACTAGTTATTGAAATACTAGTGAAAATCCACTTGGGACTCAAATTGGCACTTTTCTAAATATTAGCTCAGATGCGAAACGGGAGCTGCCTCCGAAGAGGGTACCAACTGTAATTAGGAAAGGGAAGAGGCCCTGCCAGAAGCATTGTCACAAGGCGCTTGATGCACTCTTTATATATTTATGCATATATTTACTTACATGAATCACGTTTGTTCTACTCTGTTTTGATTCGATAAAGCGGCTGATTCAATAAATCGGCTAATTATTTTTCTGTTTCTGACGATTTGATTCGTTAAAGCTCTTGATTCAGTTTACCACTGATTCAATTTACCGGCGCTCGCTGTACAAATTTACACTGTAATAAACTGTGAAATTGTTGTAATAAACTGTAAATTTGCTGCTTTACAGTAATAAAACGGAAATTTGCTAATTTTGCAGTTTATTACTGCAAATTTGACAGTTTTAAATTGGAACCTTTGCTCCAGAGCAGCGGTTCCCAACCTTTTTCTCTTTGCGAACCCCTTGTAACATCGGAAATATTTCGCGAACACCCTGGTCTTAAAATAAGTAACATGTAAGAATAAATAAAAAAAAAACACTAAATTTGCTTTTCCTTTTCATAGCAGTTGATTGCAATATGCAAAAATATAATTTTAAACACCTATTAATAGACATTAATAAATTGAAACTGCAGATACAAGAAAAATAATAAACATGTTATTCAAAAAAATAAATTAGTTCTTAAAACATACCTTGATTTTGAAGAAAAAAACTTAATGGAATATTTGTGACTGCTTGAGGGAACAAAGGAGTTGATAGTTGGGTTCGATGCCTGAAAGTCTCAGTCTCAGATCAGGCTCTGCATTTAGTCTATTTCGGTATTTATTTTTCAACTATGTGTATGAGGAAAATCCTTTCTGTACATGAGTCTATTGATGCGACTTTTATCTTTTTTATCTTAAAAACTAACATTATATATTTACAAAAAAAAAAAAAAAAAGAGAACTAAGTAAAATCCAGTAATAAATTTCCAATTTGGAGCCTTTTGTTGTCATATAATCCACAAGGTTCAAGATCCGCCAATTTTGTGTTGCTTGACTACTCTTTCTTTTTTTTTCTTTCTTTTTTTTTTTTTTTAACTTGCAAATGCATATTCTTCATGAAAACTCTTGATGGCGCCTTTTCAAGGCTGTCTCTACCCCCGCCACAGCTAATTCAACGATTCTGCATGCCCCCACTTGAACATTTAGTCAGAGGGATATTTCTTTTTGTCGTGTTTTGGAAGGAAAAAGAAAATTGTATTTTGTCAAGGTTATTTAAACCACTGAAATATTTTTAGAGACTTTTTTTTTGAGCCAGAGATGGAAAAATCCGACTTGTTTTCAAATTTTAAAAGAGCAATCATTATGTATGTAAATTGAATATTTCTTTATTTTTTACGAAAATATTTAAAAGTCCGCCATTACAATATAAATTTGGCGAACCCCCTTCAGGCACCTCGGGCGTTTCGGGAGCAACCAGCAGCGAGCTGTTTTCCTTGCGCTGGTACTATTCAGGCAGGGAAGCGAGTTCTACAGAGTTGTCAATGGAGAAAAAAAGTGAACTTCAGTTTCGTATTGTAATCTCGGGTAATCCTTTCGCACTAAATATTACTCTTGTCGGAAAACTTTAAAGCGTAAAATTTTACTTTTTGTTTAATATTTTTTTTTAATTTTAATTTTTAATAAAGATGTAAAGTTTTGAAACATGGTATGAATGTTACAATCTTATGCATTAATAAAGTGATGCCATGGAATTCTACAGCACCTACGCAATATTTTTGTTGTTTTAAAGAGGTTCAAAGGGACTATTTAAAGCACTGGAGAAAATTAACATGGTTAATCAAAAGGTCGTCATGACTGAGGATAATTCTTGTTGTGAAGCATCCTCGGAATAAATCCAGCAAATTATAACATTTAAGAGATTAATTAATACTATAACAAAGAGGAAAGTTCATATCCACAGGAAGTAAAAACTTACTTGCAACTATTCTAAACGTCATTCTTCCAAAACGCATTCCTCCATAAATATTCTTGATTACAAACTACTTATTCCACTGTTCCCTTGAATCCAATAAATAGTTGGACAGCTGAACTATTCTTGCGTCTAATTGGGCAAACGGCGAGATTCGAGCATCGTCAAACAGTTCCTCCGAGAGCGCAGACAATCGCTAACTGCTCCAGTCGCATTAGCCAGCGCCGATTGGTGTAGTCGAGTAGCAATAAACAAATGAAGAGCGGTAATTGGAGGAAAATGCTTATTTCGTCCTTGGCACCTGCTGGATCCGTGCGTCCCTTAACGATACCTTTTACGACGCGGGCCTGCCTGTTCCTGACGTTCCATCAGATCGATGTCGTTCGTTCGAAATGGTTCTTTCGCGCGACGCTTTCGACCGGAAAGCAGACGACAGTCATAATTGAGTTTATGTCAAGTCGTTCGAAGCGGTGGCTCTTGGATGTGAATGACAATTTGCAACTTTGATTCAAACTTGGGGACTGTTAGTTGTTCGGGGATATTTTTATGCTTTTGGGTTGTTTTGCGGAAAGTTCCAATCGTGGAATAACCTAGACATCTCGAATGGCACGGAGTAATTCCAAGTTTGAAGCTTTGCCTCAGTTACGAATGTTGTCCTTTTTTTTCATTAAAATATCTTCTGCACTGTGTTTTCCATATTAGTTTATTTAAATATTGGAAAAAGAATTCTCTAAATTTTAGTCGAATACATTCTGAAAAAATTATAGTCGAAAAAATACCCACGCACATTCTTATTTGGAAATATACATAGAATAAAACGCTATGGAGCACACTTTTCTTTCTTGACAAAAATTACAAACAATTTTAGATCTATTCCAGGCGCTATAGCAAGTTTGGATAAAATCATGGCAGATTTTTGTTCATAATAATAACTGTTTATTTAAATATTTAAGGAAGAATTCTCTAAATTTAAGCTGAATGTATTACGAAACAAATTCACGCTCACATTCTCCTTTAGTACTGTACATAGAGGATGTTTTGAAGCACATGTTTTCTGTTTGAAGAAACAAAACGTCAAGTGTTTTGAAAACTAAACCAGGTGTTATGACAAAAGAATGAAATCATAGAAAAGTTTTGTATGCAATAACAACTTCGCAATGAAGAACACACTTTTCATATCAAATATGTACCGAACAACGTTGGATATATTAATAATTAGTGTGGATTAATTTTTACATTTAAATAATATGTTACAGCATATTAACGTTTAACCAAAGGTTTTCCTTCACATCCTTCTGTCATGAACTTCAAGTTCGGACGCAATATGTTTAACCGGCACACGGTCCAAATCACTTGATTGAACTTTTGTTTTTCTAGAGTTTCATAATCTCTTATGTTACTAACAGAGACTAGGTTATTTATTTTTTTCGCTGCTTATTTGCTATTTTCAAAACGGCTACCAACAGCACAAAGTGACTACCATTTTTTGTGATTCTGTTAGCCAGTGGCTACTATTCGGAATTTCTAGTCTAGAGCTTTATTGTTAAGTTTGTAACACAAGGGTAAACTTTTTTTAGTTATTTATTTGTTTATTCTTCCAATCTACCTATTTTTCCCCTGTCTAGAAATTACTTAAATCCTTTCTACTTTTTCTTTTCTTTTTATTCTATTCTTTTTTTTCTTTTTTTTCAAGTTGTACTTTTTGTATACCTCTACCCTCCATTTTATGCCCGGTTCGAAACACAGAACTTGCGGAGGTGCAATAAATCATTTGAAATCCACTGCTTGTTTCCCCGCACGGAGCTCCACGGCAACCGTAACTTTGAACTCATTTCTGAAAGATATGGAATAAGTTATTTCCTTCCATCAAAGGGGAAGAACGTTTCCCCGGTTCCAGGTATTCCTCCTTTTCCCCGGAAACGCGTTTTCGTGTTCCGGCGAGCGAAAAGTACCGCGCCGCCAGCCTGATGGAATCAATTTGGTAGGGAAATTGTTTAAAATATTTTCCCCCGTAATGCAGCGGGCATCGCTGGAATTTTTCATTTTGTTTAAAGAGCCTCGCTGGCGGAAGGGATTTTCCCCCTGTTGTTGGAACTGGCATTCCACTCGTTACCCGGGATGCGAGCCTCGTGTGGGCGGCCATTTTTTTATGTGCCTTTTGTTGCGTATAATCTACGAGGTAAAATTATATATATTTTTTTCTTCTGTATACTGACAGAAAGTTTTACAAATGGCGACTTGCAGTTGAGACCACTTTCGTAGTCGTCATCATTAAGACGAAAAAACTGCAATAGCGGGTAGAGTTATAGTGCGTAGAAAATTAGTGTAGGCAGGGCCGGATTTAGACTTGACAGGGCCCTTAGCTGTTTCAGGAATGAGGCTATTAAAAAAAAATTAAAGGGTGTCTTTTTCTTTCTCTTTTGTGTTTGTTTTGATGCATTTACTCCCCTCCCCTCACTTTGCATGTTTTTTTTTTTTTTTTTTTACAAGTACCTAAACCCATGTTTTGTCTTTTTATTTTTTTAATGCCCTGCTGTCTTTTTTTTTGCCCAGCTATTGTGTTTCAGGGATATCAGGAAAATGGCGTAGGGATACCAGCTAATTATAAGGGATCCGGGGGTTTCTCTCCCGGGAAATTTTTTGAAAAATGTACATAAATTTCTGCAATTTGAGACCTTTTAGGATTAATTGTTACAGCCAAAATTTTAAAGAAAAAAAGCAAAGACAATTGTTTTATAGTTTTATACTCTTCTCCCAATTAACTTATTTATTTAAGTGATTTTGAACAAAAAAAAAAATTCTTGTGATCGTAGTTACTGATTTTCTCCTTTTTTCACTCCCCCCCTTTTCTCCCCCTTTCCCCCCTAATTTTAGGCTTTTAGTTTACATTAGATTTGAATTATCCGAAGTTTGATATCTGTAGGGCTCGTTTTTTAGAGATTTTCCTGCTTATTATTGAATGAGAAATTTCAACACTTCAAACTGATTTTTGTTCAAACTTTTATTTTATTCTTTTATTATGAAATAAATCGCTGGAATTTTTCACAATAATAAATATCGGGGATTTTAAGCGAACATTTAAATTTTATAAAAAATATGCCATAATAACCTCAGAACAAGTTCCGTTTGTTTTTCTTTTGAACTTCTAACTCTGTAAAATAGTGATATATTGCTCTTATTCTGAGAAAAAAACACCTAAAACAACTTCAAAAAATAACAGCATTACCTACATCATTTATTAAATTAGTCAGGGTATATTTAAAAACTCAAAAATAATAACACTCTCTCTCTAATAATTTGTACTCTACCTAAAGGAATGAAACTTTCCTAATTGAGTTTCCTTTAGGGACACCAAAATGGCGTCGAGCAGCAGAAGACTTGGTGTGGAGTGGATATCGATATCCTTTACTGTGGTCTTTTGCTCGATGGGCATTTCTATTGTAGATTCAACATGGAAACGGATGCGCCTATTATTGTATCGCTGCGTGTAAAGAGAGCGCCAATGTTTCTTACTGCTTCTTTTATGATGCATGGAAATATCAAATTTAAGTACATTCCCATCTAAGAGAGCGAAGGAAATAAAAATTTT
The DNA here is from genome assembly GCA_038373865.1 of Uloborus plumipes. NCBI lineage: Eukaryota > Metazoa > Arthropoda > Arachnida > Araneae > Uloboridae > Uloborus > Uloborus plumipes. The sequence continues at coordinate 21,133 of JAXGGA010012872.1, read as the reverse complement.
AACGCTCGGTGCTAAGGTAGTGTTTCTTACAACTTATTTACAGTTATGACAAAGTTTTAATAAATTATTCAGATTTAACTAAAGGTCTTTAAAACTCAAAATGCATATTATTGTTAAAAATTTATTTTTGCTTTAATATTTACCGAATATTATTGCGTTAAAAATGAAATAGAATTATTTTAACTACATATTTACTTATTTCTATGCTTTTTTGTCAACATTTTTATTCTCCTAGGGTATGAATTTTCCAATAAAGTAAGTTCTAAATGTGAGCTTCTTGATTAGTTTAAATTTGCATTTTTTACTCGCTCGTGTACGTGTGTAATTTATTTTTCTTTTTTTTAAATGCTATACATTTTAAAACATAATTTTATTTTTATGATAAGAATAAGTATAAGCTCAGATTAATGATTGTAATTTTAGTGATAAGATCGCGAATCAATTTTTAAGAATGAAGAAAAGCTGTAAATTATTGTGCTGGACAAAAGCATAAGGCCAGAAAAATAGGAGAACTATTGAATTAAAACAGTGCAGATGGTTGTGGAAAAAATGCTTAAAAACAAGGGTTTTATTTGATGTAATTTATTGGAAAATTCATTTAACAATTAAGTAATGATGTCTTTCCGGTCAACGTCAATTCTACATTAATTGGCTAGACAGCTTTTGTTATTAAAGGTTAAAGGATATACCGTCAAGAACACAGCAGAGGCTCTTTAGAAAGCATTAGTTCGGAGAAAGAAGCGTTAATTTGACGGCACGTTTTGTTGCTAGCAGAGTCACTCCCACAGTGTTTATAAAATTTGTGTTTCATATGAAATCAGTTGCCACCAAAGAAGCAAAGTATGTTAGCGTATGTTATTTCAATGTTGACGTATTTAGATTGATAATAAATCAATCAATGACCGATTACATATTATAGTGATGAGTAATATAAGCAGTGTTTGACAAATTCCGAACGCCAAGTAGTCTGTGCGACTGCAAAAAGTACCTTGGCGGTACTGCTCTAGGCTAGAAATTTTAAATGGTGCTTCAAAACAAAAAAAGAGTCGCCACTTTTGGTTTCCATTTATTTTGTGAAGTATATTCATAGCTCAAAAAATTTACCAGCTATTTCGCAATGTGCTGAACGAGAGGGATAATAAATATAAAGAGTGGAAGTAGAATAGTACGAGTATTTTCGTACTGCGATATTGTTTTCAACAAAAAACTGAAACATGGTCACCACTTTTGGTGACTGGGACTTGATTTTTTTGGTTGCCATTTTCCATGAAATGGTCGCCCGTTGGCGATTGGCGACAGCTAATCTAGAGCTTTACTTGGCGGCTAGTTCTTTCTACAGAAATGGATGTTAGCCAGATCTTTCCTATATATTGTGAGAAGTAATTTGTCTGACTCCTAACATTTTTCCCCTTAAAATTTTACAACGTTTGTCAATCTCTGTACATAAGTACATTTCCATGTCATATGTCCCATTTTAGTGTCAGAGCTATTTTTCCGTGTATCTTTTTTTCTCTCTTTTTAGCGATACAATAAATATTTCGATATGGTCTACTGCGGAGCTTCTATTTCGACTTTTATTTTTGCAATGCAACAAGCAACCTCGTAGATTCAATGACTGGAAAATGATACAGATCTTAAGCATTTCCAAACCGAAACTGATCGTTGTCAGAGCAAACATTTCGCTCGAAAAACGCATGCATTCCCTGCATTCTCGAATCATTCTGGCAAACAATCGATGCTCTGCTTTCTCTTTTAAACCCGACACCATTTCCGTCCCGATGTGATTGGCGATCATTTCCTGTTATTTGCGCGCCAAACATTGCACTTCTGTTGCAGCCGCTCTTCGAGAGAAAATTGGATTTGAAACGGAATACGGTTTATTCTGCGTTCGTTTTCGAGCTCTTTTGGGACGGTTACGGATAATAAAAGTTGCAACTGACGCAGAGAATTTCTTTCGGTGTTGTCTCATCGAGTTCCATTCCGGCAGCTTGAAATTCTGTACCTTCACCAATAAAATGGAATTCGGGTGAGATAAAAGTTGTAAAATATGCTAGGGCAAAGCCATCGGCAATAGTTTATCAGTGAATCTCAGATTTCCCTTTATTCTCCAACTTTACATTCAAACATTGTTAAGGGAATGTGAGAGTTTTGTCTAAAAAAATATTTTTTTTAATTAACAATTTATTTTTCCTAGAAGTTATTTTGCTCGTTTCGGGAACATGGTTTTAAATATTGTTTTGTTCTTATCAAATTAATTTCCTCTCGGAATGCAAAATGATTGGTATAGTGTTACAAGTTTTTCTTTTTTTTTTCCTCTCAACCCTTTATGAACAATATGCTGCGTTTGGACATTTTTATACATAGAAAATATCCGTATATAAATTTATTAAATGGTGACATAATATTAAATTTTGTGAAAATTGTTTCAGTGGATTTGTGTTAAGTAGATGGGATTAAAAAGATGTGATTAAGTTAATACTAAACTGAAAATGTATTTGGATAATCAACGATAGTTTTCAAATCAAGAGCGATCTTGAATAAATGCAAAGTATGATTTTATGAACGCGATTTTTTCAACCTATATCGCGACTAACACTTTCAATGTTTTCAAAATAAGATTATAGTTTTTTTTTTTTTTAACTTTATTTTAAAGAGTTTCTAATACCTCAATAACATGATGGGAAAACTATAAATTATAAAGTAAATTTTGAACTAAGGGACACATATGCACTATAGTCTTTAAAATAATCCCATAACCATCCACCCCCCCCCCCTTCCCCGAAATGGTTTTGTGAACGTCCAAAGCAAAATATTGAATTTATTATTTGAACAGAACGAATGAAGAAAATTTCTTATTGCAAGTTATCTGCTAATAATTTATTATTTAATCACTGTTAGTATTTTATATTGTTGTTCATTCATTTATTTCGGAAGCTGTACTTTTTACCACTAATAATAATTATTGCTTATGGACTACTATTTTGTTCTGCAAATTAGTACCATATGTCCACATAAGTTAACACATTGCTTCTCTTCATAACTTATACAACAGTGGTTGTGTATGTATAGTATAAATTTTATGAAGCTCACCTGATAATTGGCTAAAGCAAACATGTTTACAACAATACATAATACAGTACAACAATACAGTACTTATGAAATACACATAATGGTTTGCGTACGTCATAAGATTTTACTCGCATTCTTTCCTTTATTCCAACTTTCCTACTCGTTTAATGCTAAAATATTTATCTGACACTTGCAGATGGTTCTAATTGCCACTCTCCTCTGGAAATGTTGTTATTTGTTTATATATCGTAACGAAAATCAAACAGCTTCAGATTTGCCCATCACGTGACTGATCATGTCTTCACTTCGCTTGAGATAATAAAATTCGATGAAACAATAAGCGATGTCGAATCCATTCGCATTGCGTAAACAACTTGAAGACAAATCCCGGAATCCATTGCATTCCGTTGCTATTTGATTTCCAATCAGAAATCGAGTTACATTCGACAATAACGTCCCAATATTTCTCCGGATTGAAACTAAGAGATGGCAGCAGCACTGCCATCTCCAGGAAAGACAATTTTCGAAGCCGTCTTCGGAACAAAAGGGCTACATTTCTGCTCGAATGGAAGGAAATTAATGGGATAGTCTTTAAAGGCAAGTCTTTGAAATCTCATTATTTCTGAAACGTTACAGTGCTGCTCTCTTTTCCCGGAAATCTTTTCAAAGAGAGATATTTTGCTTCCAGATATTTCTTCTCCAATGCGCGCATGAATATTCTAGAAGCATTTCCGGATTTTCGGGTGATACAGATAAACGAATTATGCCCCGACATCGGAATGTGCCTTGAGGATTAAAGTGGGAAGTGGATATGAGTTAGATGTTGAGAGGCTCCGGATTAGAGCTGACAGGACTGCGAGGGAGAGATGATCCGATTTATGGGATAGTCCCCGAGTTTGAGTTTGGCTTCGTTCAGTTTTCTTAATTTCTACCATCGTCTCGAGTTGCTGATTAACATTTTCAAGGCGTCAGATCATACTTCAATACAGTTTTCAGATCATACTCTATTGTTTCATTCATATGTTTTCGGAAGCATTTCGTGAAATATACTTAAAAAACTTAGTTTTCGTGGCACACGGCTGTTGAAACAGAAGGTTCAGATTTTAAAGATTCGTTTCTTCCAAATTACAAAAAGTAGAACTATCATCCGAACTTTCTTGGACGGACAAAAGTTTCAAATTTAAGCAGTTCAGGTAGAAATTCCAATGCAGTTGCTTGTCATTTTGATTGTCTGGCGACACAACAAGAAAAAGCATTAACAGTGAGAGTCCATTATTGAAGTTCTAAGTGCTGTTCGCCGTCAGTTTAAAAAACAACCGCCTCAGCTTAAAAATATTTACGAGTGGCATCGAAAATTCGTGGAAGATTATAGCATCTACATTGTAAAAAATGATTGTTTTTCGGTATAATACAGCTAATTTTATAGTGATAAGCTGTAAAAGTGGCTAATTTTACAGCAATAAACTGCCAAATTTCTCATTTTACAGTTCTAAACTGCAAAATTACTAATTTTACACTGATAAACTGTAAAATTGCTAGTTTTACAATTTATTACCGTGCGTTTTACAGTTTTAAACTGGAACCTCAGCTGCCCATGTTATACTGTTGTTTTTACAGTACGAGTATAATACAGCTAAATTTTATAGCAATAAACTGAAAGTTCGAACTATACAGTAAGAAACTGAAATTTGCTAGTTTTACAGTTTATTACTGTGCATTTTACAGCTTTGAATTGTAACCTTGGCTTCCAGTATTATACTATAAAAGCAACATTTCATTTTTTGCATTTTTTGTACAAATACAAAATCACGGGACGTCTATGCGCATCAAATGAAAGTGTGCTTCATGAATAAAAGAAAAATAATAATTAATGAAATAGAAATTGAATATTTTCATTTTCCAAGAACACTGGAATTATGTTTCTATCTTTTGTAGTTCGAAGAAATAAATGATCTTTCTTTTTGAATAGTCCATACCATTCATTTTCTTTCCTTCACTTTGTTTCGCAACATCTCTCAAATTTTGCTTCATTCATTGCATGAATAAACTGAGTTATATTAATTTTGGGAAAAAAAACATAATTCTAATATTTTTTAATTAACAATCCTTTTCTAATCATTTTTGTAAAGTTATATATATGTAGTTGTGTTTGAATGATAAAGATTCCAATGGGAACAAAATGGATAGAATGCTACATTTTTAGAAAACTACAGTTTGTGTTCATTTTTTTTAATTTTTATTTAATTTTTTAATTTATTTTTTTGTGCATGGTGTGTAAACTTACTATTGAAGCTATCTCTTCCCCATATGATTGCAATATCTTGCCTTCCAATTGGTAACGACGTCGTTCGATCCAAATGAGGGGAAATAATTATCGAGCGGCGCATAACCAAAGTAATTACAGCAGTTACCGGCTGACCAAATAATCGTCCGAGAACCGATAGCCTGAATGGGATTATCGATATTCCCCTGTTGCCATCGAGATGATGAAATTAAAATGACCGTCATATCGTCTGCCAAATGACTTTCTTTAATCAAAGTTCTCTGTCAAAATAGCGTTATTGAGCGGTGATTTGCTTGAAGTTGCGAAAGCAAGCGTTACTCTTAGCTCGCTGGAGTTTGGCATCGTTATCACATCAGCTGGCGACAAAATCAAACAAATCCCCAAAAATAACGCTTTTTTTTCTTACCAATTGATGTACAGAAAGAAATTAAATATACAGGGTGGTTATAAAGCATTGCAGTGATTATGAAAATTCATTAATAAATCATTTCAAGTTGAAACATAGTTCTTTTTTTATTTTTTTTTCTCAACTTTAGTCCACTTCCACGTGTGCTAATTTCGTAGGTCTGTGAAGATTAAGAAGATATTCAACTTCGTGCCAGGGAATAGCACAATTGCCATGTTTATTTACCTTCTATCGAAGGTAGATTCGACCATAAGTCTTTACATTTATATAAACTGTCTTGTTATAATTGGCAGTACCTGATGAAACCAGGGGTTCTGTTCCCTCACCCCCCCCCCCCCCCACCCCCATCCATTCTCGCGCCGCTTCAGCTGTTATTATGCCATTGGGGATGGGGGATGGGATTTAAAAAAAAGGTAATAATAATGATCAAAATAAAAGAAGAAAAATAATTATGTATAAATTCTAGAAAACATCTTTTAAATAAATCAGTGCAATTTATGAGAACAAAATCTTATCAACTCTGTGTATAACTAAAAATAGTAATAAACTTGCTACCATCTCGCTAGGCTGTAAACGCGGATGTTTTACGGTAAATAATATGGTAGGTTAAATCAGTCAGGTTCCTTTTGTAACGGCAAAAATATATAACGAAATGACCTCGTTTTCTTTCTTTGGATGCACATTTAAGGTACCAATTTTGTCTTACGTTTTCCATCTCACTGTAGACAAAAGGAATTCCCGCCACTTTGATGTACAACTGACCGATCATCTGCCACCCTCCCTCTTCTTTTTTTTTTTTTTTTTGTCCATCCTCTTAAAATGGAGTCATCGCAATTCGTGTTCCTAATGTTCTCAGTAGAGAAAAGGCGTGGAAATAAATGTGGCACATTAATGTTGATGGTGCACTATAGCATTTCTTTTTCTCTCGATCTAAGGGAGTGATACAGATTTAAGTGAAATAATGAGTGCTATTGTTATATGAGGCACTTGGTACTCTTTTTGTGTCGGTTTTTAGTACGAAATATTTCTTCCACAATTATTGATTGATTTATTTATTTTTACCAATTTCCTTTTTATCTCAAGGACACTATAGTATCCACAGCTCATCACTGAGATGAATTTCTAGTTAAGAAAATGTAATGGCAACCATAAATGCAATTCATGACACATGAAGCGTATCTTAATGTGGTAATTTTGGCCAAAATGTGCTACCAACTAACTAGTTGTTTGTTCTTTATTTCTCGAGTAAAATTTTGTACCCTCCGTTTTAATTTTATTAAAAAACAAAACATTGAGTAAAAAATGGATTGCATTCTGATTTCATTAGAAATGTTATTAATTCGAAGAAACGATTTCTCAGAACGTATACAATTCTTACTACCTTATGTTAAGGTAGGCGAACACCCTAAAAGAAATTTCTTCAATATTCATTACACCTTTCCAAAACCTAAACTGATTATTGAACTTGACATATTTAACACATTTTGACAATTTATTTGTTTAAAAAAGTTTTTTAGCTGTTTTTTTTTCTAAGAAGTCCTTTTTTTTTTTTTTTTGAAAAATCTACAATTTTCCCAACACTTCCAGTGCATTCACTTTTTCACATTTTTAAAAACTTTTTGCGTTCATTTCTTCACTAGATACCGCAGAAGGATATGACCCTCCAAAATTGGAACCAATTAATACATGGTTTACAGTTCTATGTTTGAAATTTCCTCTCAAAAAACGTGATTTTCGTCACCTAACCTTGGTACATCATTGTTTAAAATCCAAATTTGCATGTACATTAGCTTTCAGAGCGTTATATCACAGTAATACAACCAATAACCATTTTTGTCAAATTTTAAATGTGTGAAGTAAATACTGTGTTTTATACAGCTGTTTACGTAAATGAAAACTCCGAAAATGTGGTTTTGAGAAAACTAAGATGGGAAAAATAAATTTTATTTAAATGTAGTGCATTTGCATTCATTAATTTTTCCTAGTTTTCTGAATAATTCATCGATTTAAAATTTTATTACGGTTTACAAAGAAGAATATTGGGACTATTCTAAATGTTTCGCTTTCCTTTTTCTTTCTTTCTTTCTTTTTTTATTTTTATTTATTTATTTATTTATTTTATTTTAATTTTTTTTGAGAATATAGTTTTTTTTTTTTCCTTCTTTTTTGCGAATAGAGTACTTTTTTGATTTCATACAATTATGTACTTCATCACTGATGTGTTTTTTACGATTTATAAAGAAGAATATTGGGACTATCCAAATGTTTCTCTTTTCTATCTTTTTTTCTGCGAATAGAGTACTTTTCTTTCTTTTTTTGTGAATAGAGTAATTTTTTGATTTAATACAATTAAGTACTTCATCACGATTTACCTACAACTATACATTCGTTAATTTCGCATCTTATGATCTGGTTGGCAGTTTAATAATGTCTGTTTTCAAATCCGGTTTCTTTCTGAAAGCGAAACTCCTCTAACTAATTCGCAAACGACTGACCCGCACTGAGGCAGCTCCTCCGTCTCCCGAATTCCGACACCTCTGCCGGTCCCGCCTCTGCTCCTTAGCCTCGCAGTCATTACGAGAGAGTCCCATGAATAACAATGGGACAGTTGCCTCGACATCTGTTGCCACGCATTTGTCATCGCCGCACAGAGAGGAGGCTTTTGTTTCCCTAAGAAATGGCATCACATTTCTGCTTTGCTGCAGATAGAGCGTTTGTAGGGTTAATTCTGTAGTGGAGGAAAGTGGTCATTATGGTGGGGCGAAAAATAAAAAGTTTTTCAGATCAACTTCTAATAGTTGCCAAAAGTTGTCCTTGGTGATAGTTAGCTTTTGCGCAAAATTTGAGAAAAATCGGTTCATATCTTCAGGGGGCGCTGCGATCGCAAAGTTTTACTATAGCTTCGTTATGGATTTTATGGTTAAAATATCCAAAAGAATGCCTTTAGCTAGTCTCTTTGCGTTTTTTTTTTTACTCATAAGATATATCCATGCATTCAAAGCATATGAAATGACTCACAAACATTATTTTATATAATACATTTATATTTAAAAAAAATCACTTTTTTTCACGTTTTTGTTTCTTTTTAAATGCTTGAAATATAAATATATCATATATAATAATTTTTTGTGAGTTATTTCATATGTTTTGAATGCATGAATATATCTTATGAATAAAAAAAATGCAATGAGATTAGCTAACGGCATTGTTTTTCATATTTTAACCATAAAATCCGGATAAAAGCTATGATAAAACTTTGCGATCGCAGCGCCCCCTGAAGATATTAATCGATTTTTCTCAAATTTTGCACAAAAGCTAACTATCACCAAAGTCAACTTTTGGCAACTATTAGAAGTTGATCTGAAAACTTTTTATTTTTCGACCCACCCTAGTGGTCATCCGACAACTGTCACCTTTAGATTCAGAAGAAAAAAAGTATTCATAAGTTTTTTTTTTTTAATGAAAGCAATGAGGAAGTTTTAAGGTACTACCATAAAATATGGGCGTACAGAAAATTCCTGAAAAATTAGCACTGTTATTATAGTGTCTGCACATTTATACAAATTGGAAGCAGGAAACCCCTTATGCCGGGACGCGAATTTAGAAACACGAGTCCGTTCGCCGATCTCGCTGATGGCGCTACGATCGATTGGCGAGGGAAAACTCGCGAGAACGGATTCATTGCCAACATAAACGCGCCAAAGAAAGGAAGATCGCTTTTGAGATTTTCGCGCATGCGTAACGCTGCCATGTCTGTTTATTTACTTTTGTCGATAGAGTTTCGAAGTCTCGTTAAATTCGTGTACGTTCATATGGTGAGAGGAATGAGGGCGAACTCAAAATTAGTTATACTGAAAGTATATTTCCTGCGTACTTTCTTGAATTAGTTCTTCACATCTTGAAGTTCTGTGCAGGACTCGGTTTTTCTAAATTAGTTAGACGTACGAGTACATTGATGTCCTTGATGAAAATCAAGAATGCGCCAGTTTGTTGAATTGAAAAATACTTACCGAAAGAAATTCTTTAAAATCACGTTTATAAACTGTATTGCAACAAATAATAATCATTCGATATATTTTATTCATTCAATTGCTATTTTTTTTTTTTTTTTTAGTTCTTGCTTAGATAAAAATCAGTAGTAGTGTACTACTGGTAGATGGTTTAGTCATCTGTATTTCATTTTTGTTTTCTTGTTCAAGGGTGTCACCGATTTCGTCGACAATACAGACATTGTTGTGTGCTATTTCACTTGAGGTTTCAGTTAACCTAAGAAAAAAATTTGGTTCTGGGCATTTGGGACCAAAAGCAATTTGGGCTAATTTATACCGATCCAAATGATTTAATTTGGGGCTATTCGGCAATGTTAGACCATTTCTCAGCGAAGGTATACTTTTTAAAATAATATTTAAAAAACATATTTTCACCGATTAATCGGCCCGATTTTGCCGATTATTAATAATTGGCAAAGTGACCGATTAATCGGTGCATCCCTAGTTAACAGCACAAAATTAGAAGAAAAACTCAGGAATGACTTTTTGGAGGATGAAGTTAATAGTGCAATTAATTTTATTATAAGCATTGCTAAAAATTTTGCATTCAATGTCAAAGAATTAAAAAGTTCGCTTTGTTTAATGATAAAATTCATGGAAAGAGTATAAACAGGAGAAAAAAAATCTATTACATAAAATTAATAGTTCAATTAAATTTATCAACCAAACTAAAAAAGTTTATTTGGTCTCGAAAAACTTTAAGGTCAGCTTTGTTTGCTGCTAATAAATAAACAGCACAAAATAGTGAAAAGCAGCTTGGTTATAAAATTTTATAGAACGAAATGTATAGGGCAATTCACTTTATTAAAAGCATTGCTAGAAAAAAATTCACACAATATCAAAGAATCAAAAAGTTAGCTTTGTTTGATAAAAAAATTTCAGGCAAACAGTGTATAAACAGGGAAAAAGTCTAATGAATTAAATTAATTCTTCAATTAATTTTATCAATCAAACTAAAAAAGTTAATTTGAAAAATTTTAGGTCAGCTCTGTTTGCTGATAATTTTGAAATAAGCAGAAAAAAATGGGAATAGAAACTCAGTTATGAATTTTTTGACAATGACACTTGTAGTGCAATTTATTTTACGATAAACATTACATAAATATACATATCTAATCTAATAAACACATGTTTTTCTTTGTTCAATAAGAATGAAATACAAAAATATTGATGTTAAAAATGTTAAATTCAGTTTTTCGTTACAATACTATTAGAAATACATAAAAGTAAATTACCTTTGAGGGCGAGGATTTTCTCGTCCAATAATAAATTTTGCGCATGTCAGCTTTTCATATTTTTTTTTTTTATAAATGCACGTGCATCTAAATTGTTGGATATATTGGCGGAACGAAGGACAACTTTTCCTGTCTTCTTCCCATCATCTTCAATCTCAAGAGTCTCTAGTATTTCTTTAGGAATCAGCGATGTCATGAAAAAATACATTTTCAAATGAATGCAGTCTTGCGGTCATTAATAAATTTTAGACAATACGCCATAACCTGTTCTCTGGCGGTTGGCGATGAATCCGCTCTCGCGAGTTTTCCCTCGCCAATCGATCGTAGCGCCATCAGCGAGATCGGCGAACGGACTCGTGTTTCTAAATTCGCTGCCGGGACTCAGAAGTCCAGCTTACCTTAATTTAGTATTATGAATCCTATATGGCTGGAATCATGCTGAAGCTTTTAAGTACCACTCCTTGTACTTCGTTTAGAGGCCGACAGATGGTAACTGCAATCGAAAACAGTTTTCTTAGGGGCCCTATGGCGTAGGGGGCCTTGGACCCTACGGATTTTCAAAATTTGCTAAATTAATTTGGGACATAAAGGGTTAAAATTTAGGTTGATTCAACCGTGAATTCTTGTAAAAAAATTTAAAGCATGTAAACATAAATTTTAAACAACAAAAAAAGTGTTTCTAAAAATATTCATTAAATGAAAAGGTTAAAGTTTTATAATTCTGATACTGTAATTATGCATATAAACAGTGGGTACATAGATTTTTATATACTTGTAGCAGAAAGGGGGTGAATAAAAAATGGGTAGTTGTCTAATTTCAAGATACGGTCTCTGTACGTAAAGAGTAAAAACCTATTTTTTAAAAATGTTACATAATTTGTTTTTAAATTAAAATAACTTTAAAGGAAAAAATAATTAAATTTACATTTTATTTTTCATTTCGTTAACTATATTTTTATTTTTATCTCATTTTAAACTACCGAATTTAAAAGTATTTATACATTGTTAAAAAGCACAAATTGGAAGGAAACTGAAGACGCATGTTTTGGGATTTCAAGAAACCATCCCAGAAACCATACGCTTTACCGAGACGTCCAGCATTTTAAACGCCATTACAGACTTTTAACATCTACAAGGCGCCCTTTATTTCAAACACTCCTAACAAATACAAATCATTTCCTTTTTTGATAGAAAATTGATGCTTCATATTACGATAAATAACGGTTCCTGAAATTTGAATAATATCAAAATTAAAAATCCAAAGTCTTAAATTCAGTTAATAAAGTGCAAATAATGCGCAAAAATAGATTATTTTGTAAGCGGATTGAACATATAACGCCTCTTTCTAAGTTTGCTTCATTGGAGTTAAAAACAACCCATTAATGCCTATCGTCCCTTTTTAGGGACGGTTCATAAAAGCGTCTGAATTTTCTCCAAAATGAATATTTCAACAAAATAATAGTTTTCAGTTAGTACCTTGGTATTATTTGAATTCGTTATTAACAGATTGCAGCACATAACCATTGTAAAGTGTGTTCTGTAGCAGTTTTAATATGATCTTTATCAAAAAATACATCGTTCACAATCTCAAGAAAAAAAAGGAAAAAAGCTAAGTTTTCAAAATTATTCCCAGCTTTCCAGTTTATGTTAATTGCTGATTTTATTTCTTCTTATAAAATGTCTTTTTAAATATTACATCGTAGGCAGAAAAAAAATTCAGTAAAAAAAGTATGTACCCTCTGGGGTCTATCGTAACTTTTAAATGACGATTTTTCTTTCCTTAATAAAAAAAATATTTTTTGCATAATACAGTCGACGCTCGATATAGCGACCGTCCCCGTCCTACAGAAAACGGTCTTTATAACGAGAGGTCGCTATAAGAGGTAGAACATAAAGTATATTGGGATGCAGTTGGGGGTTTTCTCACCGGTCTTTATATTAGGATGGTCTTTATAACGTGTGGTCGTTATAACGAGGGTCGACTGTATTTTTCTTATTATTTTTCCTGTCCATTAAACACTATTTGTAACTAGTATACAAAATATCTTTGGAAAAAAAATGTTAGGCATTAATGGGTTAAATAGAAAACAAATCCAGCAGTATGCTATTTTTTTCCCAAAAAAACAAACATGTGTCACACAAAAGTATCAAGTTCCTTGTCTCAAATATTTCCGTTAGATAAGAATTTCTCCCATTATTAAAAACCGGGCGAAAAAAGTATACGAAATTTATTCCCGAATTTCTTCTAGTGACACAATATCGGTCACATTTTCCCCCGTAAAAAGAGCAACATCGAAAGAGAAAATTTCCTTGTTATGAGCTTGTTTTATGCCACAGCATTTCAAACCGAAAAGAAAAAGCGCGTTATTTATATTTAAGTGACAGCCACTTTCTCACTTTTTTTCTTCAAAGATTTTCCTCAGTTTGCTCGAAGCTCGAGGTTCTTAAAAATACGAAAGTTGTACTTAAAAATATTTATTCTTCTTTCCCTTTTTGCAGTTAACTTCAATATTTGCTGGAATTTTTCTTACTTTATTGATCATTTACGTTAGGAAATATATAGATTTGGAATTTTTCTCTCAGTTTCTAAAAGGTTTTGTAGCAACGCGTTTACTACAAGTTTGTTTCGTGATTAAAGAATTTTGTAAAAGTTTTATTCTTCTTGACATTTTGATTGCTTTTAAATTATTTCTAATTTATCACCAAACTTTTCAAAAGAAAAAAAAAAACCTATATATACCTATGCAATAAACCTACTAAGAAAAATAAAATTTAATTTCTATCAAATAGTAAATAATTCTAGAACATAAGATTTAATCTAACAACGGGCAAACAATGTTTATGTTCTCAAAACATTAGTGCGTGCTACTTGAATGATATAAATTAATGTTTGTTAAACTTCGATGTTTTGTTAAAAACGCTTAATGAGAAATAGAATGACTTCTAATTAGAAACTTATTATTAGTTATTTGATCCTTTTATAAGTGTTATCTTTAATGAGTTGATGAACAACAATTTATTACAAGTATAACATAATCACTATGTGTTTATTTATTTTGTTACTAATATGTTTCAATTAATAACTTTTTTTTTGGAACTTTATTTGAAATATTTTAGTGTATGATTGTTAGTCCTTTTCGTTGAATTTTGAATTCGATCGTCACTTTAAAATAACACTTTTAACGCTCGCTCAGTCAAAATTTCTTGAGACAGTTTGTTAAATGTGTTCATGTTCAAACCATTTTAAAAATCAACGTAATTTTGGCGATGTATCGATCTTGTTATGGATGTTACAACTCTGATGTTTTATAAAACGTAAAGGTGTCAATCGTATAAATATTAACATCTCATTTGCTCATCAAAAATTATCAAAGAAAAATCATTTTGAATTTTAAATTTAGTTTCCAACTAACTCTTTTTAAAAACCCGGTGGCTTTGCTTGAGGCCATCTTTTTTTTTTTTCTTTTTTTTTAATCTCTTTCAGTTTGTTTTGGAAGATACCGTGTCAGTGTCAGTTGGTTAAAAAAAAAAAAAAAAAAAAAAAAAAAAGTGCCTCAAAAACAGCCACGGTGTCTTGAAGGGTTTCTTTCTTTCTTTTTCCCCCTGTGTATTACTTTTGTTTTGTTAATTTCTGCGATCTAACTCAATATTATGATGGCTCGATTTGTTCTTTATTGTAACTAACTTAGTTCACATGGTGCCCCTGTAACCTGCTTGTAACTAACTAATCACGGCATTTAGGGTTTTCGCCGGAAGCCTATCAGGCTGTAAATATACCTCCTGAAAAAATTTCTTTTTCAAACTAGGATTTCCTCTTTACATATTTTTTAATCATTTACTTACTATTTTTAATTGTAGTTTCAGTTCATTATTTGATTTTAATAATTGTTCGTTTCTTTTCTTTTTTAGGTAAGTTGATTTTTTCTCTGAACTGTCATTTACGGTGGTAAGTGTCTTCCCTGTTCTGGCTTAAGGGGCCGCTAGAGTGAGCCTATGATGTTTCCAAGCCAATGTTAAGTTCTTTATGATTGATAATGTGCATTTAAATGTTTTAAGACATTTTTTCTGCATAAGATTCTACGCAGTTAAGTAAATACCGTGTCTTTTTTATTTTTTCTCAAAATTTTAACATGACAGTTTAATTCATAATTTGAAAAAAAAAAAAAAAAAAAAAGATTTTCTTTGTTTAACCCATTTATGCCCAAGTTTTTTTTAGCAATTTTTTTTCAATTTTTATTTGCTTAAAACTCTTACATGCAGTGATTTACTTACATTTTAGGCGTAAAATAGATCGCCGTTGCCATATTTATTAAGTTATTTAACGTCCTGTTCATAGGAGACTGGGCAGATATGTGAGCGAAATACGACCTTACTTGACTTTGCTTTTGCAAAGTTACATTACAGAAGGCATCTGTGATCCATTTTAAGCAAATCATTTTAAAATAGTTTAATTTGATGAAAAAAAAGCTCGCAAAAAACTCGCACTTTCTGCGGCTACCCATGCTGGATCGTTGCTTGACTGATTTGTCAGAAAATAGCTGTCAATAAATAAACTCTGATGTCCAACTAGTGGATTTAACTTGTGAAAAACAGCTTTAGTAAAATGATATACCCATTACAGGTTTTTGTATGCAGTTACTAACAAGCGTCCCATTTTTGGGCTACTGGGCATAAATGGGTTAAAAAACACTTCATACTTCATAAATATTCAGCATTAGCTCAAAATATAAAAGTAAAAATAAACTTTGCATCGTTCTTGAATGTTTGAGCTGTTCAAAAACGTTTTTTACCTAAGCTTAATATTAGCGTAAGAGTACTGACGAAGGACACAAGTTAAATATTTCCGGGATCTTAAATTAACGTTCGTTTAGTCGACTTCAAAGATCTCGAGAAATGAGCGTTAGTTAATTGACGAATGAAATATTAATTTTAAATTCTCAATATGTGTACCTTTTTTTAGAAAATTGTATTGGTGCACACAATATGCATGATTGATTTATTTATGGATATGATTTAATATTTTTAATATTATTATTATTACGTACTAGGGGTAACATCATAAATGTATCCGTTTGGAACGTCTTTGATATACCCCCCAAATCGAAAATTTGGCGACATTTTTTTCTCGCCAAGCGAAATACCTGTTTCTGTTGTTGCCACAAAACAATTGTTGGAACAAAACCCTTAAAAAAAACTCAAAAAAATAGTACAAAATACAAGAAAATACTATATTTGGCAACAGCAAAAACCAAAAAGCTGAAAAAACCTAAATTGGCAACACCAAAATAAGAAAAAGCAGCCCTAAAAGGTCCTTAGGGAGTACCAAATTTGGCGCATAATTTTTTTTTTTTGGGGGGGGGGGTTATATCAAAGTTATACCATCCGTTTAAATGTGAAGTTTTCAAAAGAATCAATTGAGAAAAAAAATCGATTTTTTCCTAGATGGACTAACTCGTCATTCTGACTGGAATATGATCTAAATTTAGTAAGTTTATACATATAACTTTTGTATCCTATATCTAGCAGCAAATGGTCACCTGCGTGAACTATTCCACTGAAAAATTACTCAGTTGCAAAAGTAATTTTACTAAAGAAGCGAACATTTATCTGTGCTCTGCTATTGGCTGATAACCGGACAGTTACCTTCTTCACTTGGAATCACTTAGGAAACTTCTTAATCGGCGCTGCGACTCGTTCCTCTAGTCCCGAGTGCTGTTACGAGCCCCATGAATAACAATGGGGCAGTCGGTGGCGACATCTGTTGCAGTGCATTTATCACCGCCGTCGACGCCCTTGCCTTTGTCTTCGAAGAACACCTTTCAAGGAAAGTGTTGACTGTAATTTTCGGAGGGAAATTTTGAGGGAAATAAATTCTCTGGACTTGCAGCTCCCAAAGCGAGTCCCTTTTGATATCGGCTCTTCTGCTCAATGTACAGAATAGTGGAGTAATGCTCTCTTTAAGATGCTAAAGTTAGGTGTAATTGGTAGATCATGAATCTCAAGACATTACCTATTATAAAGTTTTGTTTAAAGAAATAATTGTAAGTAACTTTGAATTCGAAAATACTGTTCTAAGTTGAAAAATAGATTAATTGTAGCCCGAAACACGTGTCTGCAAAATATATATATATATATATATATATATATATATATATATATATATATATATATATATATATATATATATATATATATATATATATATATATATACACTGAAGTGACAAAAGTCATGGGATACCTCTTAATATCGTGTCGGCCCTCCTTTTGCCCGGCGAAGTGCAACAACTCGACGTGGCATGGACTCAACAAGTCGTTGGAAGTCTTCTGCAGGAATATTGAGCCATGCTGTCTCGATAGACGTCCATAATTGTGAAAGCATTGATGGGGCAGGATTTTGGGCACGAACAGACCTCTCGATGGTGTCCCATAAATGCTCAATGGGATTCATGTCGGGCGATCTAGGTGGCCAAATCATTCGTTGGAATTGTCCAGAATTTTCTTCAAACCAATTGCGAACAGTTGTGGCCCGGTGACATGGCGCATTGTCATCCATAAAAATCCCATCGTTGTTTGGGTACATGAAGTCCATGAATGGCTGCAAGTGATCTCCAAGTAGCTGCACATAAGCATTTCCAGTCAATGTTCGGTCCAGTCGCACTAGAGGACCAAGTCCATGCCATGAAAAAACAGCCCACACCATTACGGAGCCACCACCAGCTTGAACAGTGCCTTGCTGACAGTTTGGGTCCATGGCTTCGTGGGGTCTGCGCCACACTCGAACCTTACCATCGGCTCTTACCAGCTGAAATCGTGACTCATCGGACCAGGCCACGGTTTTCCATTCATCTAGGGACCAACCGATATGCTCACGTGCCCACGAGAGTCGCTGCAAGCGATGTCGTTCTGTCAGTAAAGGCACTCGAGTCGGTCTTCTGCTGGAATAGCCCAAGAAATCCAAATTTCTCCGCACAGTTCTAGCAGACACGTCCATTGTACGTCCCACATTGATTTCTACGGTGATTTGACGCAGTGTTGCTTGTCTGTTAGAATTTACGACTCTTTGCAGACGTTGCCGGTCTCGATCTTTAAGTGCAGGCGGTCGACCACTGCGCTGTCCATGGTGGGATGTTATGCCTGAAATTTCATACTCTCGGCACACTCTTGACACAGTGGATCTGGGAATGTTGAATTCTCTAACGATTTCCGAAATGGCATGACCCATGCGTCTAGCTCCAACTGACATTCCGCGTTCAAAGTCTGTTAATTCACGTCGTGCGGTCATCATCACGTTAAAACCTCTTCACATGAATAACTTGAACAGAAATGAAAGCTATGTAAAAGCACTGCGCATTTATACCTGTTCTATGCGATGCTACTGCCATCTGAAAATTTGCATATTGCTATCCCATGACTTTTGTCACTTCAGTGTATATATATATATATATATATATATATATATATATATATATATATATATATATATATATATATATATATTTTTTTTTTTTTTTTTTTTTTTTTTTTAACGTTGTGAGCCTCCGTCAACGGCTAATCATTACCACGAAAACTTAGACGTCCAGTTTCTTCAACAAATGAAGATACCTGAGCTCCCATGCTGCGAAACTGAACTTGGAGTTAAATTTAGCCAAGAGTATTCAAGGCACAAGAGGGATATTTAATAATCCGTTACATACAATATAATAATGCGACATGAACGTTGTCGATGTTCTGTATCTAAAAGAATTTCTGACTAGAGTCAGGTTTGAACTTGTGCCTTCGGGCATACGAGGCCAACGTCTAACCACAGCGACACACTGCTGACTATGTGATGATACAAAATAAATAAATAAACAAATAAGTAAACTTTATTTTCCTAAAATGGGTTTGCTAACATAATTAAGTTTTTACTCTAATTTTCTAAATTGTGTCATGAGTATCCTATCCTCACCAAACAAATAAACAAGCGGAAAAAAAAGTCTTTATTGAAAGTTGTACGTAAAAGTATCTGACACACCACTTTCCCTCTAAACTACTGTATAGCTGTTAATACATAAACTTAACAACTATTGCTTATAGCTCACCAAATAACGTGATAAAAATTTTAACACTAACAAATGATTTACTTAACATAAATTTCGCAAACCACCCCATCCCCGAAACTCTAAACGAGCGCGTTTATATCCGATTTTCTACCCTGTAATTAGAAACGAGGCCCATTACGGCCACGTTTTGCTCCAACCTCGGCTCTCGTCCATAAATCGCGCCCGACAATGAATGCATGACAAAACATATGCAAAACGCCGCGCTCATAAATCCCCATATATCCTCCACAATGTGTGCACTGGCGACCGCGAATCGATGGGCCGGCAGCCATTTTAGTCATGTTACAATAATGAATCACCGCTCGCCTTTGGAGTTATTGTCAAAGTTCATGTTGGAATAAATAATCCGAGTAATAATCCTGGCTGTATTTTGCCTCACGGAGTGACCGCGCGTCCTGATGAATGAATGCAGTGAGTGTGTTGTGTCTTGTCCTGTGGAATTCCTGGAGTTTTGGGGATTTCGGATAATGGGAGAGGATTGGGGCTTTGGAGTCATTAGTTGAGGTATTTGTTATTGCAAAAATATTTGAAGGAGGTGTGTTGTTGGTAGCTATGTGTATTCAGTTGTTTTAGACTATTAGTCATCTGCAAAATGTCACTCTGTTTGGAGATGGAGGTATTTCGTGGAAAAGTAGAAAGCTATGCAATCAGCTGTATATATCAGCCTGTTTTATTTGTTATTTGTCTGCACAATTACTTATACTTGAGTATCTAAAGTGGCTGTATAAATTTATAGAGCGACAACTATTGAGTCATATGAACTAAACTCAAAGGTGCCGCAGCTCATAGGAGCAAGGCCTACTGTGACCATCTCCTGAGTTTTCCTGACCGAAGGCTCAAAGTTGTTGGGCAGATGTCTCGGTTGGTTAGGTAGCAAGCCGAAAACGGAACCCGTGGGTTTAGTTCCCAAGAAAGCTTGGTACTAATTTTATCGACCCATTGAAGGAATAAAAGGCAGAGCCGAACGTGGCCAACCCTGGAGTCGAACCAGGGTCGGCGGCTTTGAAGCATTACCTCTGAGCTTCATTGAGCTGTATGAAATTTCTTAAAAATTTTCAAACTAGCGAGCTCAAAACTTTGTTTCAAACAGTAAACCTCCGGTCAGATCCCCCATATACATGTGGGATCTTGGGGTGTCGAGTATGATACTTCCGGCCTCAGGCATTTATCTAAAAATCCAATGTCCTGTACTCTGTACTGTAACGAGAAAAGTGCAGTACCGCAAGCAAATCTCTTAAAAACTGAAAGTCCATAAAGGTTTCTTGTAACGATACTGCTTCTTAAGTAACGTTGCAATGATACTTAACAAGAAGCTGTATAGTTACTAAAATCGTTTTGAATCGTAGTTGCCTAGAAGTTTCCGCCTAGAAGAAGCAGAGTGAAACCAGTGTAAGTTGACCGCTTGCGGTGCAGTACTTCGGTGCTCATCTTAGATACGTGGTCAACTTATAAAGGTTGATGTATTGTATATTATACATTACTAATTCTGTTCCTGACAAAGCTGTCATTTTACAAGGGTGGCCAACTTTAACAGGTTTTACTGTTTTACTGCAGTTTTCTTCTTACAGGTGTAGGCCTGTCAGCAAATTTTTGCAATTTTTGTGCATTAAAATCTTTAATTTGCATTCTACGTTCTCGCAGAAGGAGAATACTATTTTTTTGACTGTTGAGTCAATAAAGTTAACTTAAACAAGAATTGACCTAAAAGTTTCTTAAGCGATAGACTTACGTTTCCCAATTAGGAATTGATTTCCCACCAGAAGACATTTTAAATATTTCATCAATCCTAGAATGAGTCAAAGATTGTTTTAACTTTCGGTTATTTTTTTCTTTTCTTTTAATGCACTATCCTATCTGTTTTTCTTTCTTCTTTTAATTCTCTGATGCTGTTGAAAAACTTAAACGTACTCAGCTATATTTTAGGGTACTCGAATGTCACATCGAAAAGCATTCAGTTTTTGAGTAATATGAACCTTGTGTTCTTTG
>JAXGGA010012871.1:0-37234 GCA_038373865.1 Uloborus plumipes | reverse complement strand
AAAAAACCCGACCGCTTTGACGATTTAAAATGTCGCTAAATTTGCGGTAATTGTTTTGGGATACCTAGGATAATTTTGCTCCTCTCCCTACTTTTTGCAAATATGCTTAAGTATTATTAAGTCAATAATTTTTGACAAAGAAAAATTGTTATTTAGTGCTGAGAAAATATTGCTGACCATGAAATGACGCTAAAAGTTTTTGTCCTAAGTGATTTCGAAATTAGTAGGGAGCATTTGACAATTATTTGTGCGAAAATCACAAATTAATGGTAATTTTAGTTTTGGGGTTTGATTAATTTCGTATGCGGATTACTTTACGCTTTGACGTTGGTTTTAAAAGTTTTCTAATGACAACGTACGGAATCGGCCAAAAAAAAAAAAAGAAAAAAGAAAAAAAACCCCTGAACTTTTCTTCAACTGTGGGAGTATTATCTCGATGATAAGGATTTTGGCGCAATCTACAAATATCAGACAACAATCGTTTTATTTTAGTTATATCGTGTAAGAAGTAAAGTATTATCTCCCCAAAAACAACAGTGTTGTAAGAAAATCCCCCGCCAAGAAAACCTTAAATACTCAGCCTTAAAGAGTTATGATAACCTGTATGTATATTTCTTTTAAATTGTTTTCAGTCCTGACAGGCGGGAAACTTTGTCTTGTGAGGTGGTTGCTTAATGAGTAAAAACTTCCCGCCTGGCAGGACTGAAAACAATTTAAAAGAACTATACATACAGGTTAGTTGTAGTTTGGCACAAACTTGGCGGGAAAACTCGATATCATAACTCTTTAAGGCTGAGTATTTAAGGTTTTCTTGGCGGGGGATTTTCTTACAACACTGTTGTTTTTGGGGAGATATCACATGTTTTTGCATTAATATTATTTCTTTGCATGTTTTTTTTTTTCTCTTCAAAATTTATTTTGCATGTTTTTTTCTCTTCAACATTTTTCTTGGCGGTCCGACATATGTGGTTTTCTTGGCATGCATTTGGTGCAAAAGTTCAAGGATCTTCTTCAGTCTAGGATAAATTTGAAATCAATCACAATGTACCACCCGAACCGACGCAAAACAAAGCTAGTTGCTAACAATACTACGATTAAATTAAAAGTTTAAACAAAAAACCCCAACCCTTACTGCCGATCTCATATTAAAATGAACTAAATTGAAGATCCCTTTTAAAAGCCTTATGCAATAAAATCAATTACAAATAGTTTATTTGTTAACAAATAGAAACTGGCAACAGATGAAATTTCAATCATTGAGTTTTCTTTCCTCGCCGCCCAACAATGACAACATAAATGCTCAGATGTTGAACAGAGCTAGTAGACAGAAATCGGACCAATTTTAAGCATTAATAACTCCGGGGTGCGATGACCCCGGGGGGTGAATTTTGGGAAAACGTCCTCAATGTCTCATCGAGAAGATTCATACCAAAAATCAGCACTAAAGACCCCCGGGAGGAAAAGATACGAAAAATAAAAACGAGGTGGGAGGGGGTGGGTGGTCGAAAAACCCCCTATGCCGAGCTTTGGGACAAAATAAATGTGGGTGCAAAATGAGAGCTCAATCCGAGTTACGGTTTAGTCTGGACCCCTGTCAAACAATTTTTAAAAAGTGCGAAAAATAGCGATTTTATAACATATATCACCCCTCCCCCTGAGGGTCCTGGATGTTTTGCTTTAGTATGTGCCGTCAGGGGCCGCTGGAGATTGAGTATACCAAAAATGAACTCTAAGGATCTTTATGGGGCTGAGATACAGAGGGGTGAAAACCCCGATTTGGTTACTCGCGTAAACAGTCCTTGTCGCTCTTTTACATTTTTATTGGCGACGGAAATTTCTTGGCGGCTTGTATTTGGTTTTCTTGGCGGGGCGGGACGCTCCCGCGTCCCGTGATTACATAACAACACAACATTTATTTTCAACTAACGCCAAAACTGGCGTTAGTTGAAAAAATTACCCATATATAGTTATTATAATATTCTTGCAACAAATTCGGCAAGATACCTGTTCGATTGGATTCTAAGTGGCCAATTGTAAGTACCCGCCCAGTCAGAGCAAACAAATTTTTAAAAATACCGTAAAGTTGTATTTAAAGTTCTATTAAAGTGGAAAATAATGAACCCAATCCATTTATTAGTTGCCAATCTCTTCAAGCGATTACATTACCGATACTCTAAAACACATACTGTCGGCCCCGCTCAAACGAATACTGTCGGTTCCAAGAAATATTATTGGATTAAGCGGAGAATTCGATAAAGCGGAATCTTTAGTATTGCGACTATGGCATGGAAAATATCCAGTTCCAGGATATTTTATTCGTTTATCCGTTACCCGATTAAGCAGGACCGACAAATTTACGAAACTTGTGAAAATAATTGATACAGTGAACAATTTACTAATAAATTAATACAATTTATTCCAAAGAAATAATATTTTCACTCAGCAATGCACATTAAGAAACACATTGCTTAAGGATAAATATTCTACTTACACAACTAAGACTACAAAATGTTTTAAATACAAATCATATCCCCATGGTCATATTCCCCATGAAGCTGGAAAAAAACCCTTCATGATTTGATTTGAGAAAAGCCTTGAACATTAAATACGGAAAGAAGAAATGATGCCCGCAATTTTAGCTTTCGACAGGGAGTTGAGATGATACATTAAATACTGAATTAGTTTGGTCAATGCCTTTTGATTTATGAGAAATATGTACCTTAAATTGGAATGAAAAAGGCGCTACCGATCGAACGTTTTTGAATATCGTTATAAATTATAGCCTATGTGTTATTCTGATGTATAAACTACATTATGGTAAAAGTTTCATCAAAATCCATTCAGTAGTTTTTGCGTGAAAGAGGAACAAACATCCATACATCCATCCATACAAACTTTCGCATATATAATAGTAGTAAGATTAACCGCAATGTTAAAAAATTATTAACGACGTACGGAATGGTGGGTTTTGAGCACCAAATAGGTCATTAAAATTGTTTTCAGCCTTGCGAATAATGTATTCATACTTGCTCAAATATGCCACACGTGCAAAATTTATGGAACTCATTTTTTCGCATTAGATATGTTGTTACTTAATTTTCAAACGGTTGTGCGTATGGACGAGTATTTCCCGATAGATTATGCCATCAAATTACTAAAGTACAACCATTCCTCCATGCTTTTTTCTTATTCAAAAGGATGTGTTACTTTTCTGCTTTAAAAATTTTCTTCAAATACTGTCAGGTTTAAGTATCATTTGCATCTTTACATTGCAAAATTTCAACAAGTCCGCCATTGTTGTTAAGCTTAGTTTAGCCTTCTAAGTGACTTTATTAACTTTTTAAGAAGTGGACATCTGTGTTTTCCTACTCTACAGAACATAGTTTTATAGTTTTAAAGGAAAATGACTTTTTTATTGAATAGAGTTTCTGAAAATTGAATAACTTTATCAGAAGATAACTTTGCTTGATTTAGTATTTTTAAAATCTTTCATGCCTATTTTCAACAACGCTTTATAGATTTTTTACATCCAAAACACCATATGGAGACGAAATATACATCTAGGCAGAACAACGTCTGCCGGGTTCTGCTAGTATATATATATATATATATATATATATATATATATATATATATATATATAAATGGTTTGTATGTACGTAAATTTGTTCCTTGTACAAATCCACAGTATACGTCGAATTTTCATCAAACTTAGCACAGAGGGTCCTTGATGCACTAGAATTCACATAGGCGGGGTTTTGAAAATTTAAAAAAAATCCAAAGAACTCAAAATTCAAATTTTTTGTTTCAAAAGGGCCGTTTTCTTTCATTTTTGAATATATATAGAGTAATAGAGATAAGCCTTTTAGCATACACATTAATAAAATTTATCACATTTAAATTTGTGTATTTTCCAACAAAGATTACGATTAACAATGAACTATTATATTAAGGCTTACCTATTTCAAATTATTTTTTGAGCTATGTTGTATTAATAAGTATCCATTAGTTATAAATAAAGAAAAGGAGCGCGAATAGTTTCCTTTTCTATTTCTCGGGAGGGAAGGGGGGTATTTTGTAGCAATTCCTTCCGAGAAAAGAAAAAGACCCCATGTATCTGAGCACAGTAAAACAGTAAACAAGCAAAATAAACACATAAACAACCTCTAAAATTTTCCCCAAGGACGACTGGATCGAGGCCAATGCTCAACTTTCCATGCACAGAAAGTTGTCATAACGAGAAAAAGAATGCGCAGGAAAAAAAAAACGCCAAGAAACGCAGCGTCGGGGAAAAACGCGGCCGTTTATTGGGGCGCGCAATATTTCAGTCAATCGCGAAATGCCGAAGAAAATGTGTCCCAATAAAACGCTACTCGCTCGGAACACGGAGAGCGGCGGGCAATAAGTATAAAAGGGCCGGCGCGCCCGATGGCCGAGTCGCAAATCAGGGCCGGCGCATTATACACCTCGTACTCCGCAAGTGGCGGGGGCCGACTTTATTACGCTACTCGCCCGGACTCGTGACGTCACAGGTGACCAACAGGTTAGGGGCTGTCTGCAAACGAAAAGGGAATCTAATCTAAATGGACCTAAACGCAGTAAGATCTTGATTGCTCAGATATGGCTGGATTTTTGACCTGCAGGTATAATGGATATTGGAGGCTAGGGCGCGTCTTAGACACAGATGAAGAAAATCAAAATGTGAAAATGCTGTTGCATCCTCATGGACCCTGAAATTCTTTCTACTATCCTGACTTTGAAAATGTTTTCAATGTGCCTATTAGTGCTATTATTTCGAAAGTAGACCTTAGGAGAAACGCAATAGGGATGATTTATTACCTCTCAAACCAAGAAGTGGAATGTTTCAACCGTTACTTGTAAATAACATTTCACAGTTTGCAGCATTTCTGTATTATATCTCTTCAGGAGCCATAGAAATTGCAATTAAGTGGTAAGAGGGTAAAAAGTCTACGTCCTTTTTTGTCCAGATCCCATTGCATTACAGTATAATACAGCTAATTTTACAGTAATAAACGGTGAAATTGCTAATTATACAGTAATAAACGGTGAAATTGCTAATTTTACGGTAAAAAACGGTGAAATTGCTAATTTTACAGCACTAAACTGCAAAATTGCTAATTTAACAGTTTATTACCGTGCATTTTACAGTTTTGAACTGGAACCTCTGCTGCTAGCATTAAACTGTAATTTTTACAGTATAATACAGATAAACTTTACGGCAATAAAGTGTAAAATCGCTAACTTTACACTAAGAAACTAAAACTACTAGCTTTACAGTTTACTACTGTGCATTTTACAGTTTTAAATTGGACCCTCGGCAGGCAGTATTATACTGTCAAAACAACGGCTCAATTTTTGCAGTGTTGAAGCTCTAAAAAAGTAATTTTATTCGACTTTCAATAATGTTAAGGGTAGTAGTATATGGGCCATCGTATTATTTAAAATATAATTCGATAGCATATGTATTTTCTCCACTTCACTGTGCTTTTCAGGATAAGCTTTTTTACAGAAAAAAAATAAAGGTAAATGGGTCGGCGGCCCCTGTGTGTAGATCTTGTTTATTCATCTGTTCAATTTTTTATTAAACTAAACTTGCTATGGATTTGCACTAAGCACTGAATGTTTCTTTCGTTAAAAAAATATTTGAAACCTGCCTCTCGGTGGCCCTTAAATAGGTAATTTGTAGTGCAGAACACCGAAAGTTCATAATAAAAACATTTAAAGATTGCAGTCTGCTTGAAAATTTTTCTAGAAAAATACTTTTTAGTCACTTTTATTCTATTGGTTTATTATTATTGATGCATATTCTGTAAGAATACGGAGTCTCCCCCCCCCCCTCATCTTTTGAAATCACTAAAGCGGAATTGGCGGCCCCATTTCTCCCACTACCCCCATTAGCGACGGTCCTGCGTCTCATATAAACACAAAAGTCAAGTTAAGCCCCCTTAACTGAGAATGCTCTCAACCGGTGCACTTCAAAAAATGGACTGTTGTTTTTACAGTATAATACTGGCAGCCGAGATTCCAGTTTAAGGCTACAGTGGACAAATAAAATTGATTTTTTTTCAATTATTGATTTATATGTCTAAAACTTTGTGTGCTTGTATTATTGTGTATTTACGACATCTAAAAGCATAAAAAACACAAATTAGTGCAAAAACAATGAATACTTTTTTTCAAATTTCAAATTTAAATATTTTTTTAACAACATTTCAAAATGTTCCAGGCGTCACAATTTGTTTTGAAACTTTGAATTTCTACTTAATTTCCAATCATTAGGCATGATGACACAAAACAATGCATTATATGCAATGTTTTATGAGATAGTTTATAAAAGATGGCTGAAAACAAGAAATTTCAGTTAAAAAATCATATAAATTTTCATTTTCAGCCATCTTTTATAAACTAGCACATAAAACATTGCAAGTAATGCATTGTTTTATGCAATCATGCCCAATGATTGGAAATTAAGTGGAAATTCAAAATTTGAAAAAAAATTGCGACGCCTGGAACATTTTGAAATGTTGTTAAAAAAGTATTTAAATTTGAAATTTGAAAAAAAGTATTCACTGTTTTTGCACTAATTTGTGTTTTTTATGCTTTCAGATGTAGTAAATATACAATAATACAAACACACAAAGTTTTAGACATATAAATCAATAATTGAAAAAATCAATTTTATTTGTCCACTGTAGCCTTAAAACTGCAAAATGCACAGTAATAAACTGTAAAACTAGCAATTTGACAGTTTATTGCCTAAAATTTAGCTGCATTATACTGTAAAAACAACGGTATAAAACTGGCAGCAAAGGTTCCAGTTTGAAACTGTTAAATGCACGGTAATAAACTGTAAAATGAGCAATTTTAGCAATTTTACAGTTTAGTACTGTAACATTAGCAATTTTACAGCTTATTACTGTAAAATTAGCAATTTTTACAGTATATTACTATAATATTCGCTGTATTATACGGTAAAAACAACATTCATTTTTTACAGTGCAGTTTCGTACTGTGAATTTTGCAGCTTTACAGTTTAGTACTGTAAAGTTAGAAATTTTACAGTTTATTTCTGCAATATTAGCAATTTGTACAGTTTATTATCATAAAATTAGCTGCATTATGCTGTAAAAACAACATTCATTCTTTACAGTGTAGCTACTATTCGATAGGAGGAATGCAAATGGGTTTTATGACACATGTCATCAATGCATTAAGAAAAAGGGATATGACACATGTCATCAAAGCACAAAAAGAGGATATTAACGAAAGACAATATAAAAAAAAGAAAAAAAAACATATAAATTACCCATATAAATTACTTTTACTATAAATTTCTGATGTGCTGTTTTCAGCAGTGCTGTTAATATACAAGCAGAAAAACAATATTTTGCCAGCAAAAAAAAAGAGAAAGAAATGATATTCTTTATTTTTTTTATCAATTTATTTTTGTCATTTTATTTATTTATCTTTATTTATTTATTTAACTATTTCTATTTCTTCATTTATTTTTGTATTATAAACTGTTGTTTTCACAGTATAATACTGGCAGCAGAGATTCCAGTTTAAAACTGTAAAATGCAAAGCAATAAACTGTAAAGCTAGCAATTCTACAGTTTATTATTGTAAAGCAGCAATTATACAGTTTATTACCACCATTTTACAGTTCATTTTCAACACAATTAGCTGTATCATGCTGTAAAAATAACAGTCTAATACAGGCTGCATAGGCTCCAGTTTTCAACTGGAAAATGCACAATAATAAACTATAAAAGTAGCAATTTTACAGTTTGTTACTGTAAAGTAGCAACTGTATAAGTTATTACTGTACAATTGCAATTTTACAGTTTATTATTGTAAAATAAGCAATTTTTACAATATGTTTCAAAAATTGGCGGTATCACACTGTAAGAACAGTAGCTATTTATTACAGTGTACGTATGTATTTTTTCTCATTGAGCAAAATCATTTTTCTTCTGTATACATATACCAAAATTGAATGTTTACCCGTGAGGGGTTTCGTACATACGACATCCCATAATTTGTTAAGTTAACACTGTTGAATTCAAAAAAGCTTGATATGACCGAGGTCAGAAAAAGTAACGGTTTAATTAACGCGCATTTTAATGACATGTGCACCTTCAAAAAGATAAGTTGATTATTATATTTTTAAAAACTTTTTAACAAAAACAAAAGAATATTTCTTACAAATTTTTTTTTAATTAAAAAAAAAGAAAGAAAAGCATAATTTTAATAATCTATTGATTTATGATGGGATACTTAACGAAAGTTGCAGCTGGAACTGCAAAGAATTCAAGTGTGCTGAAAAAATGTTAAATTATTTTAAATAAAAGAAAATACTTTTTCCGAGAAAGAAAACGTTTAGCGTTATCAGATGTCAAAAGTAAAGCAGCATTTTTTTTTAAAAAAAGATGAATAGTTTTTCAGAAGACAGAGGGAGAGCGCGATATATCCGAATGTGCGATATAACGAGACACGATGTAACGAGGGGTTACTGTATGTATAAAGGGATGCCGTATTAAAAAAAAGGTGTAAATATTTCATCCTTTAATTCTCTATTCTTTCCACTGACTCAACTTTACTTCGTTACACTAAAAAAAGAATGTTGTTTTAAAGTGTAATACTGGCAGCCAAGGTTCCAATCTAAGACTGTAAAATGCACAGTAATTAACTATAAAATTAGCGATTTAACAGTTTCTTACTGTAAAATTTAGCTGTATCATACTGCAGAAACAACAGTATAATACTAGCAGCAGAGGTTCCAGTTTAAAACTAAAATGCACGGTAATAAACTGTAAAATCAACGATTTTGCAGTTTTTTGCAGTAAAATTAGCTATTTTACAGTTTATTGCTGCAAACCAGCAATTTTACAGTTTATTACTGTAAAATTAGCTGTATTATGCAGCAAAAAACATCATTCATTTTTTACAGTGTGCACATCCGAAGATGTGCAGAGCACCCCCTTCCAGTTTTGACCATTACCATGACGTGTGAGAGCTCCGGGACGCCAATATGAAACAAAAGAGCAACGCCAAGAACAAAAAAACATCAAACAGAAAGCTCTGGGGGAGGAGGGGAGAGGGGTGAGGGGTAGATCCCGCCAAAATCTCATATCGGGCCCATTCAATAACGAGGCTCCGTTCGCGGTCGCATAACTTCCGGCTGATTAGCTGCTGGCCGGGGCCATTTTCTGCTTTCTCTAAAACTTTATGGCCGCAGCCCATATCATGGGCCATCTACTCCCAGAGTGCGCGCCCACCCTCCTGGCTGCGTTCTATTTTGCTTCGGCCCAGACCACTTTGACGGGAAAAAATCATTTTCGGAAAACAAAACTTTTCCTTTTCTTTTTTTGAAGGTGGGACCTCTATAAAACGAGAAAATATACAGTTTATATGCCAGAATCCTTGGTCTAGTTTTTCACGTGAGTTACTGGGTTTTCGGCGTTTCCATTTAGTTCCTGATATTTGTTACTTTTCTAGTTATTTTATTTTATTGCTTCCGTCGGCTGAACATTTCATCGGGCACTCAACGCTCGCGGCATGATTTCATTTTCGCTGTTCTTTATGAGCTTATGGATTTTGCCCGTCCGCATTTATATCTTTCCACTACTGTAATCAGAAGTTTATCCGATATTGGTGCAACTGGTGTAAT
Organism: Uloborus plumipes; assembly: GCA_038373865.1. NCBI lineage: Eukaryota > Metazoa > Arthropoda > Arachnida > Araneae > Uloboridae > Uloborus > Uloborus plumipes. Next base: position 27,543 of record JAXGGA010012871.1, on the reverse strand, counting down.
TGGTGCAGCCGGTGTGGGTTGTAAACTAAAATGATGGGGTACGCGAAGAATGCTGTTCTACAATTCCGTATTGCTATTGATGCAAATAAAAATAATAAACAAAAGGGGACCTAAAACTGATCCTTGGGAACCCCACTTAAAACCTTATTATGTTGGAAATATTATGTAAAAATGATCATAAACTCACCAGTATGAGGCATTTGAAGCTTGCAGTTTTATTTCCCTGCAATGAAAAAAAAAACATTACTTTTGCGACTTGTAAGTTAAATTAAACACTAAATTAACAGTTTATTGAAATTTGAGATACGAGACCCGAGTCGGCTTCAAACCGAGAATCACAGCAACAAAATTCCTAACCCAGGTTTTATGGCTGTGCATTTATTTCATTATCTTATTTTGTGCACAGTGAGCAGGCCCAAAGCTCTAGCGTCGAAATATTTATTGTTACTATTCTGTACCTCAGAGTCAGACTAACGCAAGTCCATTTTCGTCATTCTTCATTACAGGCGAAAACGATTAACGTATGACATGCAAAATATGGGACTCGCGCTCTTTTAACGCTGCTAAATAACTGTGAAGGATTTTTTTTGTCGTGTCTATGACTTTGCCGAACTAAATACTCCATGGATCCTTATAACTGCTTTTGTGATTTGTTGGATGTTATCGTCATAAAGGTCTACAAGTGACGACAATACACCAATTTCTCTCAGGTTTGCACTTATTGCTGGACACTCAAAGATATGACAAGGTGTAAGCTGTGTATCTGGGCAGTTACAACAGTTTCTATAAATCCTTCTACCCTCTCCATCCATCTTCATACCCCTGTGATGGCCGGTTCTCAGCCTGGTTATAGTTTTCGTTATTGGTCGACTTGTGTTTATTTCACGAAGCTGGTGTTTCACTTGGATTGATTTATCTCTAAGTTTAGATTTAGTTATTGCGTTTGCATCCTGGAGATAGACACTGTTGTTAGTATGAAGGTCTCTGGACTCTTTGGCTAATTTATCAGCATATTCGTTGCCTGCTATTTTGACATGTGGTGCAGGTATCCACTGAAGTGTACAGGTCATCATAGAAAAAGAGTGCCAGAGCCCGAAGGTTGGACTTGTTTGCTTGTAATCATTAGTTGAGCATGTGAAGGAATTTCTTTTATGGAATAACGTTCTCAGGGGTCGATGCGGAATAAGATTCTACATGTAATGAAGCAAAAAAGGGAAAACCACCATTTTTAGACTTCCGTCGTTCTCGTTCTGAGGTACAGTATTGCTGTCAGCATTAACTTCTAGAAAAAATGTGGGATGGGATTTATGACAGAAGTGAAATTTTGTTTTTTTTAAAACTTTCTGAACTGTTACTTCACCCTCACGTGACTCATGCATATTCAAAACAAAATTGTATATTTTAATAAAGAAAATATTTTATGAACAACTGGAAAAGTAAGCAGTACTCGAAATCCGCCTTTTGATTGTTGCCTAAAACAATGAAAAAAAAACTGGTATGAACCCCACATTACTTCCTTTCAAGTGTAAATTTCTTAGAAGATGCCTTAATTGCTAAAATAGTACTTGGAGTGAGCAAGATAACAATTCAAACATTTACACCCCTAGTTTGCCCCGAAACAATGCAAAAAAATGTTTTACAATGATTAATTTTCTAAATATCGCCGATATTAACATCATTCAGGGTATTTTTTGAAAAATATCGCCAATAGCGCCAAATTAAACCCAAATTTAAAAAAAAAAAATGCTCCAAATTTGTCGCCAACTTATCGATATGTTGCCAAACTGGCGTCAAACACTTGGCGACCAAGAGCTTGGCGACATATCGCCAAGTGGTCGCGCTAATTCATATCACTTAAGTCTGCATTGAAATTAACACTGATTTACCCCATAAAAGGGGTAAAACACCTCCTTGAGAACATTCGAATACAACCCCAATGGGAGGTGCACAACTAGACCTCCCTCAGAGTCTACATACCAAACTAGAAACTTCTATGGCATATAGTTTTTGAGTTATGCGACATACATACATACGCACATACAAACGTACATACACACGTCACGAGAAAACTAATCGTAATTTACTTGAGGGTGGTTGAAAAAGATTTTTCATCCGGTTATATGTTGGTAGGTACATATGCACGTGCTGACAAGTCGAAAAAACTGCTCAACGTTCATTCGGGCGTGAGCAAAATCCAAATTTTGACCCAAATTTGAGTGAATTTTTTTTTTCGCGATTACGATGCTTCCTTTACTACGTAAAAGGAAGTAATAATAGTAATTGAAGGGCTTGATGGATGAGGAGGCTAAGTTACATTTTAAAAAATGAACACTATGTACAATGGTAGGCAATGGACACAGGTACGCAAATAAAACTCGGTACATCAAGCAGTAGCTGTCAATGGACCAACTTCATTCGCACTCTAGTGACAAAACCAGAAAACAAAAAAGCTGCAACAGCCACAACAATATAACTTTGAACTTTAATTTCTGTTTTCTCACTTAACACCTCCATCTCCCAAGCCTTTCAATTATAAGATGAATTTTGTTCATTAAAGTTGAAAAAAAAATTTCCAAACTTAACTTGAGCAATGTGACATACGCTTTTAAGCTGATAACTTGACTTGAATCAAAGAAATTTCGGGAAATCTGCGTTATTTGAAAAGTTTAAAATGCCCGAAATCCACGAATACATATTTGTTAGGATTCAGCGTTGATATTAATTTTTAAAATTTATTAAAAGAACTAACTTTGAAATTACTGTCATTTTTGTATTGTTTTTAACAACAATTAAAAGGCGAAAGTATTTTAACTTCATAGTTACTAATATTTTAAATTGCTTTTGGAAACAACTAGCCCAGTTCCATTACACAAAAAGGTTACGGATCACAATTTCAACAACAATTGAAATCACAATTTTTAAAAATTCACTTCAAACATTTAGTAGAGTGAATAACTGCCATCTGTATGTTTACAATTGTTAAATACTTACTGGGAAGTGCTGTACACTTCCCACACTAAAAAATAGATGTTTTTACAGTATAATACAACTAATTTTACAGTAATAAACTAAAATTGCTATTTTTACAGTAGTAAGCTACAAAATAGTTTTACTGCTTATTACTGTGTTTTTACAGTTTTAAACTCTTCTGCCAGTTTTATACTGTAAAAACAACGGTTTTTTTGCTGTGCAGTAAAGGGGTGATGCTTTTAAATGGAAGGAGATAAATATTTGTAAATATTGTATACTACTTGCTTTTGAAACAGTTCTTCATTGCCTTCAATTGAGAAAAAATGCAGCAGTGGCTATCACAGAGCAAATTACACTCTTTTCATAGATTAGTGGTACAGTCGACGCTCGATATAACGACCGTCTCCGTCCTACAGAAAACGGTCTTTATAACGAGTGGTCGCTGTAAGAGGTAGAACATAGTGTATGTTGGGATACAGTTGCGAGTTTTCTCACCGGTCGTTATATTAGGATGGTCTTTGTAACGAGTGGTCGTTATAACGAGCGTCGACTACTACGTATAGGAACTGCATGATTACATTTAATGCACAATAATATTAATGTGAGATGGAAAAGGTTTCTCCCATTTTGCGTAATATACAGGGTGTCCACTCTAATCGTGGACCAATAGCTAATTTCTAAACCCTTAGAGATAAGCATATAGTTGATTTAGGAAAAAATCTCCAAATTATGAAAGGAATTTTGGGTCTATTCAATGTTTTTCAAAAAATCAAATTTTGAAAGAGTTACGAAATTTAAATTTTTATACAGCCCCCCAGTCCTATCAATCATATTTAGTAAAACATTCTTGACACTGTAACGTTTAAAACTAAAAAAAAATCACTCTTCTATCACAAAAATTGACCGAGTTATGACGTTTTGAAAAATCAAGATTTTGAAGGATTTCGCATACGGTCCCTTAAGCGATCGCTCGATGACGTCATGAAATAATGCAAAATCTTGATTTTTCAAAACGTCATAACTCGGTCAATTTTTGTGATAGAAGAGTGATTTTTTTTAGTTTTAAACGTTACAGTGTCAAGAATGTTTTACTAAATATGATTGATAGGACTAGCGGGCTGTATAAAAATTTAAATTTCGTAACTCTTTCAAAATTTGATTTTTTGAAAGACATTGAATAGACCCAAAATTCCTTTCATAATTTGGAGATTTTTTCCTAAATCAACTATATGCTTATCTCTAACGGTTTAGAAATTAGCTATTGGTCCACGATTGGAGTGGACACCCTGTATAGGCTAAACGATTGACAACGACATTATATGTTGGCTAAAAGGAGCGTAATGGTGTCCTAAATGCTTTATCTCATGAAATGATCTAATATTGTTACAAAACGCGTTTTAACCCATTTATGCCAAGTAGCCTAAAAACGGGACGCTTGTTAGTTACTGCATACAAAAAACCGTAATGGGTATATCATTTTACTAAAACTATTTTTCACAAGTTAAATAGTCCTTCTTCTTGAGAAAACCAGTTAGAGCCACTAGTTGGATATCAGAGTTCATTTATTGACAGCTATTTTCAGACAAATCAGGCAAGCAACGATTCAGCATGGGTAGCCACAGAAAGTAAGTTTTTTTTTTTTGCGAATTTATTTTTCATAAATTTAAACTATTTTAAAATGATTTGCTTAAAATGGATCAGAAATACCTTCTGTAATGTTACTTTGCACAAGTAAAGTACAGTCGTATTTTGCTCACATATCTGCTCAGTGTCCCATAAACAGGACGTTAAATAACTTAATAAATATGACAACGGCAAACTATTTCAAGCCTAAAATATAAGTAACCCATTATAAGTAAGAGTTTTAAGCAGATAAAAATTGAAAAAAAATGTTAAAAAAACTTGGGCATAAATGGGTTAAATGTCGTAAATAAATTCCATGCGCTCTAACTAGGAAACTATCTGATTTATAAGTACTTAATCTTACTTCACGGGAAATTTATTTTACGCGGTACACTGCAAAATAAGTTGTTGTTTTTAAAATATAACACTGAAAGCAGAGATTTCAGTTTAAAACTAAAAGCACAGTAATAGACTGTAAAACTAGCAATTTCACAGTTCATTAATGTAAAATTGGCACTTTTGCGGTTTACAGTCGACGCTCGTTATAACGACCACTCTTTATAAAGACCATCCTAATATAACGACCGGTGAGAAAACCCCCAACTGTATCCCAACATACTCCTCTTATAGTGATCACTCGTTATAAAGACCGTTTTCTGTAGAACGGAGACGGTCGTTATATCGAGCGTCGACTGTATTACCATAAAGTTATCCATATTACGCGGGCAACAAAGATTCCAGTTTAAAACTAAAATGCACAATAATGAACCGTAAAAGTAGCAATTTTACAGTAATTTAAAGTTTATTAATGTAAACTAGCAATTTTACAGTTTACAACTGTAAAAGAAGCAATTTTTCCAGTTTAATAATGTTAAATTACTGTAAAATTGGCTGTATTATACTGTAAATACAACATTCTTTTTTTTACAGTGCATAGTCGGGAACAGGCTAACCGCGATAAACGAGGGTGACAGAGATCTCTTTCAACCGCAATGTTGCTTCACAGCACGGACACACTGCCTGCAGAAAAAACAACTTTCAGAGCTCTGGGCTCTGATTTCACCGAATTTCAAACTTCAGTGAAGCAAGTGCAGCATATTCGATTTTCAAATAGAAAGCAGGTTACTTAGGAAAGTAGATAGAAAATTACTATTTCACTGTAAAAGAGGGATGTTTTTCGACAGTTACAGTTAATTTTATAGTAACAAACTATAAAAATTGCTAATTTTACACTAATAAACTAAAATTGTTAATTTTGCAGTGATAAGCTGTAAAATGGCTAATTTAAAGTAATAAACTGTAAAATTTGTAAATTTTAGTTTATTACTGTGCATTTTGCAGATTTTAACTGGAACTTTAACTGACAGTATTATACTTTTTTTTGCAGAATAATACAACTAGTTTTGTGGTAATAAACTGTAAAATTACTGCTTTACAGTCATTAACTGTAAAATTGCTAGTGTTACAGTTTATTACTGTGCATGTTACAGTTTATTACTGTGCATGTACAAACTGGAAGCTCTACTGCCACTATTACAATGTAAAAGCAACAGTGTACTCAACATGAAGTAGTACTTTTATTCGATTGAAATTCGACGGATTATGCAAAACCTGAACCGAAAATTCCGTATGTGATTCTCAGTTTATATTCAAAATGTATATTCCGAATGTATAATATTAACGATATCAAGAATGCACTTTCATTGCAAATCAAATAGCAACGTACGTTTAAAATTCCATACAGTATTCTATCTCTCGTAAAAAGACAAGTAGAAAATGGATTATTAAATTTGAGTGGGATCGAGATCGTGCTTGAATACGTTTTGGAAAAATTGGATTAAAAGTAGAAAATTTCACATTTGAGTTCTAATGCACTGTAAACGCTCTGCATAATTTTAATGTCTTTAGGAAACACTAGCGGTACCCGCACGGCTTTGCCCGTGGTATAAAATAAAAATTTCATTTGTAAAATAATTGATATAGCAGAAGAAATGCTCTATTTTAGTTGTAATTCAACTATAATTCCTTCAAAGTATGATATAAAAATGTGGTATGGACCCCATGCTACTTAATTTTTATGTGTAAATTTCTTAGTAGATGCCTTAAGTGCTAAAATAGTGCTTGGAGTGAGCAAGATAACAGTTCAAACATTTATATCTCTAGTTTGCCGCGAAACAATGCAAAAAAAAAAAAAATGTTTCACAATGATTAATCTCCTAAATATCGCCGATTTTAACATCATTCAGTGGATTTTTCGCAAAATATCGCCAATAGCGCCAAATTGAGTCCAAATATAAAAAGAAAGCAATTTTTTTCGCCAACTTGGTGATATGTCGCCAAATTGGCGGCAAATGCTTGACGACCAAAAGCTTGGCGATATATTGCCAAGTGGTCGGGCCAATTCATATCACTTTTGTCTGCATTGAAATGAACACTGATTTACTCCATAAAAGGGGTAAAACACCCCCTTGGAACATTCGAATGCAACCCCAAGGGAAGATGTACAAAAATAAGCCAAAAGAGAAAATAAGAACAATTTTGTTGCTCACAGAAACCAACAGAAGACTTACCAAAGTTTAAAAGAAGAAGAAAGTTTTATTTCCTAGCTTTAAAAACAAAACGAACGATGCAATAACGCAATTCATACGATATTTGGTTAATCTGTGCTTTAGGTACCCTTTTCTCGCTAAATGGGCGATAGGCGCGCCAAGCGTGGTAACCCTGGCTATTTTGCGTAGTTTCTCTCGGAGCTTTCACTTCCGCGAGACACGCAAAAACGCGCCAAGTAATGTCCCAAAGCATTTTCACCCGGAAAAGACAGGGTTGCCAGAGAATTGAAACAAATAAATACTACGCCTCCTCTAAAAAAAATATTACAAAGTAATACTGCTTCCAAACGTCGCCAAAATCAATGTTGCCAAAATGCGAAATCTATGAAAATGAAAAAAAAAAAAAAAAAAATCCGCCAAATCTTTTAATTAAGTCATTAGCATATTGGAAACAGGGTTGCCGGAAAAATACTACGCTCCTTATTTGGGCCGAAAAAATAGGACCGTAGTATCAAAAATACTACGTCTGGCGACGCTGGAAGAAGAACGAAACAAAAATAGGTTTGAACACGTAACCATGGTAACAACATGAAAAGTTGATTTCCGTTGATAAAATAATTCTTTTCATCTTTCTTTTCAAACAAATTTTATTATCGAGCTGAACCATTTTAGAATCGTTTGGCTTGCTTTACTGAAGGTAAGCCTTGAATTTCGGGATTCTAAAAACAATTACAGCTCTCCTGATGATCGTAGAAACTTCGAAAAAACTTCATTTTGTGCAGAAAATTTCAAGCTTTCGAATGACATAAGACTTGAAAATGTGTATGAAATATTTCTTCCCTATTTTATCGAATTTCCGCTAAGAATTCGAATAGAAAAAGAACGAAATGGAATGTTCGAAAAATCGCTTCGAGGTGCAAAACTACATGCTACAAACTAATTTTGTGCCAAGTGGCGTGAAAATCGACCGAACGGTTTTGGCGCTACGCGCGTAACAGACAGAAAGACAGACACACCTTCAGCTTTATTATTAGTAGAGATTAAAAGCAAGAAATTGTTGCTACTACATAATGCTATCCACAATGCAAAAAATAAACTTGTTTTACTGTATAATATTGGCAGCCAAAGTTCCAGTTTAAAACTGTAAAGTGCACAGTAATAAACTGTAAAACAATCAATTTTAGTTTCTTACTGTAAAGTAAGAAATCTTTAGTTTATTGCCGTAAAATTTAGCGTTATTATACTGTAAAAGCAACAGTATAATGCTGCAGCAGAGGTTCAAGTTTAAAACTGTAAAATGCACAGTAATAAACTGCAAAATTAGCAATTTTACAGTTTATTACTGTAAAATCAGCAATTTTATAATTTATTACTGTAAAGTTAGCACTTGTACAGTTTATTACTGTAAAAATAGCATTTTTTAGTTTATTACTATAAAATTGGTTGTATTCTACAATCTAAACAACATTCATTTTTTATAGTGCAGTGTGTGTGTAGTAAGTGGCCAATAATGTAGCGCTTAATGGGTACATTAAACTTCCAAAGATATTTTTGTTCACATTCAGGGGTCATTCCATAGAAATGTTAACCTCAGCCGAAGAAAAAAAAAATACCGAAGTGAAAAAAGTATCAAAAAAAAATAAATAAATAAATAAAAATCATACAGCATAAGAAGTTTAAAAAAAATTGAAAAAGTATTGTAATTATCACTGAGATTAGCCATAATAAATAGCTTGTAGTGTGTCAATACTGCTTGTTATTCGATGGTTACGTTAGTCAAGTTACATTATTCGCACTCCATCTTGAGTAAAAGTGACACTTAAGACTAAAAAAAATTAAGATTTAATAAATGTGTTTTATGTTTTTAAAAGCCAACTTTACAGTTTTCAAATATATATCTATTTTTAACACTAGCTTAACTTTGAGAAATGTTTGCCTCACAACATGAGAATTCCTTTCAGGGTTGCAAAAATGTTACGTTAGTCACGCTGCTATTTTAGTTGAAAAAATATCTACTGTCAGTATTTTGCTTTGAATTCTTAGCAGAAATGATGCATAGATACCATGTACATTGTAAATCCATCAGCATAACTAAAAAATATTTTTTATCGTTTAAGTTACAAATAAAAAGTTAGAAAATTAGCTCTGAATGTTACGTTAGTCGCTATGGAATGACCCTTAGGCGACTAAAACACTATATCTTAAGTGAGGAGCTGTAAACGTCTTTCCAATGCGCATCGGGAATTTTAAATGTAGGTTACACTGTTTCATTAGATTGGAAAGTTTCAAAAATTATTTTCTTACCTTTTTGCTGTTTGTACTGATAAAGATAATTTTGTTGCTAAAATTTAGTTTTATGAATCCGGTGTACTTGAAGCTTCTTACAATTAAAGAAATTAACTTAGATGTCTTTGAAATGAAAAAAATCTGTAAAAGGTTACCCTTCCGTGGTTCGTAAAGTTTCGAACGTTGTTTTAATAATAAATAACAGTGTAATCTAACTAAATAGAAACACTACCGTTTTAAAAGAACGTTTATTGTTAAAACTTTTATAATACACTACAAAAAACCCCGAAAAACTTTAGTTTAAAGCTACTATTTCACAGCTACATTTTCATAAGCCATTCATTATTATAAGCTGAATGAAAAGAAACAGCATATGGAGATTCTGTATTTCTGGATACGCGGGGTGGTCAAAATTATGAGGGCAAATGGAAAATAGGCAAATTTTGTCTACCGTTGCCAGTAGCATTATTCAAATGTTATGGCTGAAAACCAATGGTAAATGAACAATAATTTAATCAGTTTTGAAATAAATGTATGGGAAATTCATTTTCATAAAATGCATTATAGATTTAGAGATCTCATGTGACTTGTACAAAATTATAAAAGCAACTATTTATCTGTGTTTTAAATAGCAAAATGTGTTGGTTTTTTGCTCGTCACACGGCAGTACCTAGTAATATAAATGACTTTTAAGCGATTGGTATCGTTGCATTCAATTTTGCACACGGCAAAAAATGAACTGTAGCTTTTACAGCATAATATTGGCCGCCGAGGTTCCAATTTAAAACTGTAAATCGCACAGAAATAAACTGCAAAACTAGCAATTTTAGTTTATCACTGTAAAGTTAGACATTTTACAGTTCATTGCCGTAAAATTTAACAACATTATACAGTAAAAACAACAGTATAATACTGGCAGCAGCGGTTCCAGTTTGAAACTGTAAAATGCACAGTAATAATCTGAAAGAATACAGTTTTGTACTGTACATTTCAGTTTAGTATGGCAAAACTTGCGATTTTACAGTTTATCACTGTAAAATTCGCAATTTTTACAGTTTATTACCATAAAGTTAGCTGCATTATACTGAAAAAAACCACATTCTCTTTTTACAGTGTAGTCATGCCGCTAAGCACTAAATTTTCGGAGTTCTAGAGAGAACGGTTGTTTGCTTTTAAAACTTCAGGGCTATACTAGACAGCAACTTAACTTGCCACTGAACTTCACTACGAGCGGAGCCAATAAGAGCTCATTTCATTTCATTTCACCCTCCAGGGTCCCCCGTACCTACGAGCTTAGTGGTTTAACCGGGATAGGGCCCTGAAGAGCGCTCTGTTCTTAATTTTGAACCAGAACCTAGGGTCGAGCAAACCCTAGGCCCTAGCACCCCCAGAGGTACCGTTTCACTTGGAGGACTTTGTGACCACGACATTTTTAACGCCTCCCAGTCACCATTAATCAAGACGGTGGATCTTTGATCGGCCTGGGTCCTTTCGGACACGAGTCCGATGCCTTACCGATCGGGCCACCACGGCCCTGCCAATAAGAGCTCACCAGCAGTCAGCGATCTCCTCTCATTCGTCAAGTAGGCTGTGACGTTTTATCTAGCTCGTTTCGAATGGGCTAACGTCACGCTGACGTCACGATGTTTTTGTCAAGAAACCTTGCAGTGAACCCCAAGTTGCAACGGAGCTGAACAGATCAAAGACGGTTATTTATAATTTCCCCAACAATTCCGACAAATATGGAGAGCAAAGCCGCCGTGCTACGAGCAAAAGTGATATGTACAGTCGAGCTCAAACTGGGATATTACTGTAAGAGTGACTGTAATACTGTAAGAGTACAGACTGCCATTAGTGTAAGAGAAAACTGAAATATTACTGTAAGAGTGAGATATGACTCTTTACATTTTACAGTTCATTGCCGTAAAATTTAACTACATTATACTGTAAAAACAACAGTATAATACTGGCAGCAGCGGTTCCAGTTTGAAACTGTAAAATGCACAGTAATAATCTGAAAGAATACAGTTTTGTACTGTACATTTCAGTTTAGTATGGCAAAACTTCTAATTTTACAGTTTATCACTGTAAAATTCGCAATTTTTACAGTTTATTACCATAAAGTTAGCTGCATTATACTGAAAAAAACCACATTCTCTTTTTACAGTGTAGTCATGCCGCTAAGCACTAAATTTTCGGAGTTCTAGAGAGAACGATTGTTTGCTTTTAAAACTTCACGGCTATACTAGACAGCAACTTAACTTGCCACTGAACTTCACTACGAGCGGAGCCAATAAGAGCTCATTTCATTTCATTTCACCCTCCAGGGTCCCCCGTACCTACGAGCTTAGTGGTTTAACCGGGATAGGGCCCTGAAGAGCGCTCTGTTCTTAATTTTGAACCAGAACCTAGGGTCGAGCAAACCATAGGCCCTAGCACCCCCAGAGGTATCGTTTCACTTGGAGGACTTTGTGACCACGATATTTTTAATGCCTCCCAGTCACCATTAATCAAGACGGTGGATCTTTGATCGGCCTGGGTCCTTTCGGACACGAGTCCGATGCCTTACCGATCGGGCCACCACGGCCCTGCCAATAAGAGCTCACCAGCAGTCAGCGATCTCCTCTCATTCGTCAAGTAGGCTGTGACGTTTTATCTAGCTCGTTTCGAATGGGCTAACGTCACGCTGACGTCACGATGTTTTTGTCAAGAAACCTTGCAGTGAACCCCAAGTTGCAACGGAGCTGAACAGATCAAAGACGGTTATTTATAATTTCCCCAACAATTCCGACAAATATGGAGAGCAAAGCCGCCGTGCTACGAGCAAAAGTGATATGTACAGTCGAGCTCAAACTGGGATATTACTGTAAGAGTGACTGTAATACTGTAAGAGTACAGACTGTAATTAGTGTAAGAGAACTGAGATATTACTGTAAGAGTGACTGTAATACTGTAAGAGTACAGACTGTAATTAGTGTAAGAGAACTGAGATATTACTGTAAGAGTGACTGTAATACTGTAAGAGTACAGACTGCCATTAGTGTAAGAGAACTGAGATATTACTGTAAGAGTGAGATATGACTCTTTACACTTTAACACCACCATGTATTTGATGCGTAAGAAACTTTCTTTTTTTAATTTATAAAAAATATTTCTCGTTCCTAAATGACCATACAACTTCGTATTTAGGTAATATAAGTTCAAAAGAGCCACCCGGCGACAATAACTCGATTTTGTTGAACAGTGTAGATACGACTTTTGAGCTTAACACGGCAGAAAGGCGAGCTGTAAAAAATGAATGTTGTTTTTACAGTATAAAATAGCTAATTTTGCAGCAGTTTTACAGTAATAAACTGTAAAATTGCTAGTTTACAGAAATAAACTGCAAAATTGCTAGTTTATAGAAATAAACTGTTAAATTGCTAGTTTACAGTTTATTGCTGTGCATTTTACAGTAATAAACTATAAAATTGCTAGTTTATAGAAATAAACTGTAAAATTGCTAGTTTATAGTTTATTACAGCGCATTTTACAGTTTTAAACTAAAACCTCTGTTGCCAGTATTACTCTTTTGATTTACAGCATAATACAGCTAATTTAATGATAATAAACTGTAAAACTATTAATTTCACAGCAATAAACTGTGAAGTTGCTATTTTTACAGTAATAAACTGTAAAATAGCTAGTTTTACTGTTTATCACTGCGCTTTTACAGTTTTAAAATAAAACATCTGTTTCCAGAATTATATTGCAAAAACAACAACTTTTTTTGATGTGTAGGCTAGCTTCTGTATCTGATCGTGGGAAGAGAGTGATAATAAGACGAGCCTGCTCCAAAAAACAGACATCGAGAGAAATTAAACGGGCGTTTGACTTACTGTTCAGTAGTCAAGCAGTCCAGCGTGTTTTACAAGGGGAGAAAAAAGAATAGTTTTGGAAAACTGATGTCACGACCGCCTCTTACAAATGCGCATAAGAGATTCGTCAAAAAAATGCGTTACTATACTGTAAAAAATGAATGTTTTTTTTGCAGAATAAAACAGTTAATTCTATAGTAATAAAATGTAAAAAATGCTAATTTATAGTGATAAACTAAAATTGATAGTTTTATAGTACTGAATGTAAAAATTGCTAATTTACAGTGATAAACTAAAATTGATAGTTTTATAGTACTGAATGTAAAAATTGCTAATTTACAGTGATAAACTAAAATTGATAGTTTTATAGTACTAAATGTAAAAATTGCTAATTTACAATGATAAACTAAAATTGATAGTTTTATAGTACTGAATGTAAAAATTGCTAATTTACAGTGATAAACTAAAATTGCTAAGTTAAAAGTTTATTATTGTGCATTTTACTGTAAAAACAACAGATCATTTTTTGCAATGTATAGGAAAAAAAGTGAGATGATGTTCTCTTTTCTGACAAGACTAGCTATTTTACAGTTTATCACTGTAAAACTATCAATTTAATATTTTATTACTGTAAAGTTAGCAATTTTACTATAAATTAGCTGTATTATACTGCAAAAACAACAGTATAATTTTAGCAGCAGAGGTTCCAGTTTGAAACTGTAAAATCTGCACCTCAGAACCAGACTAACGTAAGTCCATTTTCGTCATTTTTCGGTAGAGGGGAAAAACTATTGTCGAATACATCGTTTTTCCCCTCTACTGGAAAATGACGAAAATGGACTTACGTTAGTCTGGTTCTGAGGTGCAGAAATGCACTGCAATAAACTGTGAAACTAGCAATTTTACAGTTTACTGCTGTAAAATTAGCAATTTGACAGTTTATTACTGTAATATTAGCTGTGTTATACTGTAAAAACAACATCTATTTCTTCAGTATACTTCTGGCGTGATTTCTGTAAAGAGAAAGAAATTGTTTCAACGCATACGTTTGGAAGTGGTTCCATGATGGTTTAGGGAGGTTTTGCAAAAGACGGAACTACTCCCGTAGTTTTTGTGAAAGAGAGAATGAATGCCGAGAGCTTATATTGAAATATGTAAGAATGAAGGCTTTCACGGCCGGAGTAAATACTGGTTAAGGATTCCGGGCTGTTGTGCCGTGGTCTGAATGGCTTTAATCCATACGTTTCGATCGCAACTGCGGCGGTCATCTTCAGTGGGTGTCGTTGATTGATAAGTCGCCAAATTAATCAACGACACCCACTGAAGATGACCGCCGCAGTTGCGATCGAAACATATGGATTAAAGCCATTCAGACCACGGCACAACAGCCCGGAATCCTTAACTAGTATATAACTAGTATATTGAAATACTTATTATTATTATTTATACAGAAGCCATCAGCTTCGACATACATGAGGACTTCGTGCTATGCCCTTGCCTCCCGACAAACACAGTGTACAGATTTATGGCACAGAGAGGATGAAATAACAACCATGGGCAAGGCGGGATTCGAACCCGCGACCAATTGCTTACGAGGTGGGTACTCTACCCTTAGGACCATGTGGCCCCCTATTGAAATTCTTGTAGGTAATCTTTTACCAAAATGGATCGCTGATTACGAACGGAGTATTTATTTCAGCGGGGTGGTGCTTCGTGCACGTTTCTCTAACCTCAAAATCGTGGTTTGAGGATAAGTTTGTAAAACTACTTGATTGTCCGGTAAAAAGATTCGATCACAACCAAATGTAAAATCTGTGGGGTATTCCAGCTCATGAAGTGTACAAAAATGACATTCAATGTCAAAATGAGCAAGAACTTGTGAACTTCATCAAAAAGGCGTGGAAAAAAAAAATCTAAAAATATTCTGGAATTGTCAAACACTATGGCAGTAAAATTGATAAAACTGGTTGAAAAAAATGGTGGAGTTTTTAATTATTAGCTGGATTGAAGCCGAAACATTCATTGTTCCAATAATTTTGTCGAATTTTTAAAATGGCATTTTTTTATTAATTTTGAAAAGAATCGTTTTTTTTTTTTTCAAATATTATGTACTCCACAGTGTTTTTTAGCATAAAAAAGCATTTTGTAAATAAATTTCAATCGACTTTGTTCAGAAATAATTTTTTTCTGCACAATTTTCGGTTGCCCTTATAATTTTGACCACCAATGCAGTAGAATTTCAAGTATTTTTCATTTATTATTTTATTTTCACATTAATAACAAAAGCACTATAGAATGACACTTGAAGTTCAGTTGTGAGAAAACGCTTAACACAGTACTGAAAAAAAAAAAATAGTCAAAAAATATCTTACTATTACATACTATTCATTTGAAGGGTCAGGGGGAAAACCACGGTAGTCACATTTGATTCATTTTGAGAAAAACGAAATTTAAACTTTACGAACTCATAAACTTCCCCAGTATACTTGTTCTAAAATGACAATAATACATGGACTACAGTGTTTTTTCACGAATATTGCATATACTAAACGAAATTACACTTATTTTTCTAACAGGTGGTAGCATCAGTTTAAATTCAACAAAAAGTGGACTACCGTGGTTTTTCCCCCTGACCCTTCATTTATTTTATGAAATCACTAGCGGTACCCGCACGGCTTTGCCCGTGGTATAAAATTAAAAGTTCAAAATTTCTGCTATATCATTTTTTTTGTAAAAAAAATGATATAGCAGAACAAATACTCTATTTTAGTTATAATTCAACTATAATTCCTTCAAAGTATGATATAAAAATTTGGTATGGACCCTACACTACTTCCTTTTACGTGTAAATTTCTTAGTAGATGCCTTAAGTGCTAAAATAGTGCTTGAAGTGAGTAAGATAACAATTCAAACATTTGCATCCCTAGTTTACCACGAAACAATGCAAAAAAATGTTTCACAATGATTAATCTCCTAAATATCGCTGATTTTAACATCATTCAGTAGATTTTTCGCAAAATATCGCCAATAGCGCCAAATTGAACCCAAAAAAATTTTTTTTTTTGCTAAATTTATTGCCAACTTGGCGATATGTCGCCAAATTGGCGTCAAACACTTGGTGACCAAAAGCTTGGCGAGATATCGCCAAGTGGTCGCGCCAATTCATATCACTTTGGTCTGCATTGAAAGCCCTGATTACCCCATAAAAGGGGTAAATCACCCCCTTGGGGACATTCGAATGCAACCCCAAAGATAGGTGCACAAAAATAAGCCAAAAGAAAAAATAAGAAAAATTTTGTTGCTCACAGAAACCAACAGAAATCTTACCAAAGTTTAAAAGAAGAAGAAAGTTTTCTTTCCTAACTTCAAAAACAAAATAATACATTTTCCGAAATGACATACTTTAGAAAGAACGTTGCAATATCGCAATAAGATAGAAGTAAATATACTGAAATAGAATTGAATGCCAAATTGTAAAAAAGTCGCCAAAAAATTAATTTCTAATATTGTCTTTCATTATTTATTAAATGCAATTATTGCTGCAAATTACAGTCCAACAATAAATAATCACATTGCAAAAGTATATTTGGAGCAATTTTTTCTTTTAAACTCAACTGATCCTAAAAATTTTAAGTATTAGTCATAGAAATTTCGTGCATTATTCTTCACAATGATAATAAAAACAATAAACATCGACAAAGATCAACCAGCAAACGATAAATTAATAGCTAAATTCGTTCACTCAAGCCATTTGCTGCAATTTATATTGAAATAAATTAATAACGAAGTAAAATATGTTTTGCAGACGATAAATTTAGAATGGTATCCTGTATTTTAAGGAAAGGACTCGATTTCTCATTTGATTGACAGGTGCCATCTTATCACGGTTTTTAATATTTCATTTGACTAATTTTAATAAGGCTTGGAGTTTGGATTGTTACAAAAACAAATACATTTTTAAAATTATTAAGGGAAAAAGAACGAAATAAAAACGTAACCATGGTAACAACATGAAAAGTTGATTTCCGTTGATAAAATAATTCATTTCATCTCTATTTTCAAACAAATTTTATTCGCGAGCAAAGCCATTTTAGAATCGTTTGGCTTGCTTTATGAAGGTAAGCCTTGAATTTCGGGATTCTAAAAACAATTGTTACAGCTCTCCTGATGATCGTAGAAACTTCGAAAAAACGTCATTTTGTGCAGAAAATTTCAAGCTTTCGAATGACATAAGACTTGAAAATGTGTATGGAATATTTCTTCCCTATTTTATCGAATTTCCGCTAAGAATTCGAATAGAAAAAGAACGAAATGGAATGTTCGAAAAATCGCTTCGAGGTGCAAAACTACATGCTACAAACTAATTTTGTGCCAAGTGGCATGAAAATCGACCGAACGGTTTTGGCGCTACGCGCGTAACAGACAGAAAGACAGACACACCTTCAGCTTTATTATTAGTGGATATTCGTTATTTTAAATTAAATGAAAATAAAAATGGCATTGAGGAATTATCCTTTCCGTCCTTAAGGAAACCAATAATGCACGAAGAGCAATGAACTAAATTAGTGTTCAAATCATGTGACTGATGGAAAATACTTTTTTCTACCGGCATTTTTTTAAAAACTTTTTATTTACCTTTTTTTTCCGTTTTCGTTCATGGGGGTACTTATTCTTTAATAGGGTAGATAGGGGAAGACGCCGTAGTTTTCAAAGTTAATTTATATAAAATAGCGCATTGGATTTATCTTTAAAAATCTAATTTATCCACATAATATAGGACTTTTGTGATTGGTAAAGAAATAGTTTTCACTTTGAAGAACATATTTTTACCGCCGAAAATTACAAAAAAAAATAATCTTCTCATCTACAACAGCTTTTTTTTCTGCAAAAACGCGAGTTTTCACAAAAATCCCGTTTTTTGTGCCTTTGTTAAAAGTTTCACTTTTTTCATTATGATTACTATTATTGTTACTGTTTTATAGCAACCACGTTTTATTTTAACAATGGTTTTCATATTTAACAGATCAGCGTAAATTTAAATTATAATGGTATTTCGCAAACGAGTTTTGGCAACACGTTAGAATTGTTATTGTTTTTGAAATGTTAAAGTCGTTAAAACGATCGACCAAAATAAAGTTATTGTGGTGTGATTTTATGGTGCGCATCGTTTAAATAAGGTTGTATTTTTTACATAAAATACGCCTGTTTTAAATGCGTAATTGCAGCCAAGAGCTTAACCCATCAATGCCTGACATTTTTTTTTCAAAGATATTTTGTATACTGGTTACAAACAATGTTTAATGGACAGGAAAAATAATTAAAAAAATATTATGTAAAAAATAATTTTTTTATTAAGGAAAGAAAAATCGTCCCTTAAAAGTTACGATAGACCCCAGAGGGTACATACTTTTTTTACTAAATTTTTTTT
Source organism: Uloborus plumipes (assembly GCA_038373865.1). Taxonomy (NCBI): domain Eukaryota; kingdom Metazoa; phylum Arthropoda; class Arachnida; order Araneae; family Uloboridae; genus Uloborus; species Uloborus plumipes. The sequence continues at coordinate 8,830 of JAXGGA010012871.1, read as the reverse complement.
CTGCCTACGATATAATATTTAAATAGACATTTTATAAGAAGAAATAAAATCAGCAATTAACATAAACTGGGAAGCTAGGAATAACTTTGAAAACTTAGCTTTTTTTCTTTAGATTGTGAACGATGTCATTTTTGATAAAGGCCATGTTAAAACTGATACAGAACACACTTTACAGTGGTTATGTGATGTATTCTTTTAATAACGAATTAAAACAATACCAAGGTACTCATTGAACACTATTATTTGGTTGAAATGTTCATTTTGGGAAATTCAGACCCTTTTTTGGACCGTCCCTAAAAAGGGACGCTAGGCATTAATGGGTTAAAAATGCTTTTCAAGTTTATCTAAATAAGTACTTCGAACTTCAGAAAACAACACGATTTTACAAACCTCTTTTTTTTTACACCGAGCGGGGCTCGGTCCCCCAGATACTATATCTTAAACGCTCCTCTAACAGAAAAGTTTAATCAGACAAATTACATCAAAAGAACACTTAATAACCAAAGTGTGGCATAAGAATGCCTCCCCATTATTCCGTAACCACCATCCAACGCTCTAATAACCGAGCCCGGAAAAGAAACAAACAAACTGCGAAACAAATAACCGCCGCCACTTACCGCTTTGGTGCTCCCAAATCGCCTGCGGCGGTGTTGTGTTCTCCCTCCGGCCCGAGTTCTGAAAGTGTCGTCTGCGGACGCGGGACACCCCCGGAGGAGCGCGAAGTTGCGCCGGCCAATCCCCGCGCTCGCCACGCCTCGATCTCGGGAGGCGGAGACGCTCGCCGGGATGCGGTCGGGATCGCTCTTCGTGCTCATTTCGGGGAGGAGTTGATGGGGATTGATCGGGAAGTTTCCTTTGAAAAAAATGTCACGGAATAAAAGTGCGTTCACTGTAAGAAATTAATGTTGTTTTTACAGTACAACACAGCTAATTTTACGGTAATTAACGGTAAAAATTGCCAGTTTTACAGTAATAAGCTGTAAAATTGCTACTTTTACAGCGCGAAACTGAAGTTGCCAATTTTACGGTAATAAACTGGAAAATTGCCAATTTAACAGTTTATTACCATGCATTTTAGTTTTAAACTGGAACCTCTGCTGCCAGTACTGCACTGCTGTTTTTACAGTAACTGTTATTTTACAGTAATAAACTAAAATTACTAGTTTTACAGTTTATTACAGCGCTTTTACAGTTAAACTGAAACCTCTGTTTTCAGTATTGTATTGTAAAAACATCTTATTTTTTGCAATGTATAAAATTGCTGCTTTGCAGTAATAAACTGTGAAATTGCTAATTTTACAGTTTATTACGGTGCATTTTGAAGTTTTAAATTGGGACCTGGGCCGCCAGTTTTTTACTGTAAAAACAACAGTTCATTTTTTGCAGTGAGGTTGAATTGGATTGATCCGGAAATTTCGTTAAAAAATTTTTGCGGGAGAAAAGCGGGAAAGGAAAGGAAAAATTCACCTATTATCTATCTTTAACCTGTCTGTCTGTAGCTTGAACTCTTCAAAAACCAAACGTACCATTCGATTCGAAATTTTCCAAGAAAAACAATAAGACCAACCGCGTAGTTGTACGACTTTAATTGGTTGAGATTTTCATTAGAACGTTAATTTTTTTTTTTTTTTGAACTTTTTAAAATTCAAAGACTTTGATTTCTTCTCGTTGCCATTTTGAATACGTATTTCAACAAAGTTCTAACAATTGCTTTTAGTTCATAATTTTTTTCTGACTAATAAAATTATTTATTAACTTTTTCCTCATTTCTCTTTTATTCTGATTAATCACTTTTTTTTCTGTTGAGGTTTTAAAAATGTGGTACTCTTCAGTTTTAATGATGGTTTTTTGTTTGAATTTCTTTTCTCAATTACAAATAATAAAATCATATTTTTTGTCATTTCTTTTATTCTAATCAATAATTTTTATTTATTTCTGTTGCCATTTTGAATATGTATAAACAAATAAAATTCTAATTGATGTTTTTAACAGGGATTTTTTTTTTTTTTTTGGCTGCGATCCAAACATTAAAATAACTTTTTCGGTAAGAATTTTTCAATTAATTTTGCAATAAGAAAGCGGTTTGGAAATAAAAGCTTTTGGTAAGGAATTTTATTTCAAAACTTCTAACTTCAAATCTAATTTCCTTCTGTAGCCATTTTGAATGTATGTTAATAAATACAATTTTAGTACGTAATTATTTTAAGTAAACAATTGTTTCGACTTCTATCTAAACTCTAAAACACGCTTAAAATGATATTGTTACTTTTACAAGAAAAATGAGCAGTACGGAAATGATTGCTTTTAGTAGGATTTTTTTCTCCTATTCATATAAATCCGTAAACAACTAATCCATTTAGAACTTTATTGTTAATTTTAGAGGAAGAATGAGCAATTTGGTGTCGTTAGGCAATGGAAAATTCTACCATAAATTTTTCATTTGTCATTAGTGTTCAGCATGCGCTACTTGACATCGCTATTAATTCTAAGGAAGCCCGAGCAACGTCGGGCCGCATACCCAAGTAGCATCAACTCATCGGATTTTGCTCGGCCGATCGTCGAACTCCTCGTAAACTGATCCCGTAACGCACGATGACATCGTTCCGATCAGTATCCGAGCACGGTTTTCGATGAGCTACTTTTCATCGGAAAGCGATATCCTTCCGATCCACTTTCCCGATGAAAATAAGCCGAGCCTCCAAAATTGATCCTAAATTCATCGGCACGGGACTGCACTGCTCGTAAATTGCTCCAAATCTCATCGTATTTCGAGCAAAACTCATCGGATTTTGCTGCTCGGATTCTGTTTGGCCGATGAGACATATTGGAGCAATTCCCGATGAGAACTCATCGAATCCTATCATCGGCCGATGAGAATTTCTTCGAGTTTCGATGAATAGCCGATCATCGGGAGATGAGATTCTGCTGCTAGGGTAGCTAGTAGCTTCATTAAAAATTGTAGCATTTGCACCATGAACGTAAAAACAGTTCAGATAATATCTGTAATTATTTTGGGAAAAAAATGGGAGGCCTTTCATGGTAAGTCATCCGGATTTATGGGGGGTTGAAACGAAAAAAAAGTCCCCAAACCCAGTGAATGAGCACCCCTTCCAGTGGACAAATGCAGTATTTTTAGTCATTTTCTTGCTTTGTATGTGTACAAAGAAGTTATAACTGCACTGTAAAAAATGAATGTTGTCTTTACAGTATCTTACAGATAATTTTATGGTAATAAACTGCAAAAATTGCTAATTTTGCAGTGATAAACTTTACAATTTCTAATGTTATTGTACTAAACTGTAAAATTGCTACTTATAGTAATAAACTAAAACTGCTACTTTTGCAGTAATTTCAGGGGTGATTGTGTTCCGGTATTTTACCGGATTTCCGGTATTTTCATGATCGATTCTCGTATTTTCATGTTCGAAAATACCGGAAATAAAATACTTTTAGTTATGCTTTTGTCTTCCCACCTTCGGTATTTTTTTTTTTTTTTTTGAATTTTTGGTGATTTTCCGATAATTACTAATAATATTCATCGAACAAAAATGTTAAGATGCCATTCTGTTTTTATTTATTTATTTATTTTTTTTTTTTTGACTAAACACTATTTGAAACTTCGAATGTATGAAATATGCCTTGTTTGTTTGTGAAAAGCAATTTATTATTAAATACGTATAATTATAAAATTAGGTGTGCTTAAATAATAGGGGCCTTGGTTTTTTGAAAAAAGCACCCCCTCGCCTCCCCCCCCACACACATTTTCTCTTCAAAACTTTCAGGTATTTTTTCATGAACTCACAATTACCCCTGCCAGTGTAAAATTGGTAACTTTACAGTTTATTACCATGCATTTTGCAGTTTTAAACTGGAATCTCTGCTGCCAGTATTATACTGTTGTTTTGACAGCGTAATACAGCTAAATTTTACAGCAATAAATTGTAAAATTGCTAACTTTACCGCAAGAACCAAAAAAATTGCTAATTTTACAGTTTATTACTGTGCATTTTACTGCCTTAAATTGGAGCCTAGGCTTCCAGTATTAAACTGTAAAAATAACAGTTCCCTTTTTGGGCAGTGTGCCGATTCGCCTAAGAAAAATATTTTAAAACCTTATTTTTTCACAAAATTACGAGGTGTTCCTTTACTAGAAGTGTTTATTCACTATACGACGCTGCAACGTTTCTTGACGAGAACATCGTGACGTCAGCGTGACGTTTGCGCGACGTTAGCCTATGAAAAACGAGCTAGACAAAACGTCACAGCCTGCTTGGCGAATGAGAGGAGATCGCTGACTGCTGGTGAGCTCTTATTGGCTCCGCTAGTGACGTTCAGTGTCAAGTTAAGTTGCTGTCTAGTATAGTCTGTCTACCCTACACTGCAAGGAAAGCTGTTGTTTTTACATTTTAATACTAATAGCAGAGGTTCAAAGCTATAAAAGCACTGTAATAAACTGGAAAACTAGCTATTTTGCAATTCGTCACTATTAAACTAACATATTTACAGTTAATTTCTGTAAAATTAGCAATGTTATCATTAAATTAGCTGCTGTATTACACCGTACAAACAACAGTATAATATTGGCAACAGAGGTTCCAGTTTAAAACTGTAAAATGCACTGTAATAAACTGTGAAACTAGTAGTTTTACACTTTATTACTAGTTACTAGGTGGGGAAACGTTCTTTGAACGGTTCAATGTTGAACGAAAAAATGTTCAACTCGGAAATTTAAATACGGGAATGAAGTATCCTTGATGAGATCTTTCGAACAAAAAAAAGTTTGTTCAAAGCAGACTGTTCCCTAAAACGTTAGTATCAAGTGACAGGTTGTTTGAGCGGTTCAAAGTTGAACCAAAATTTGTTCAAATCGGAAAGTCATAGGAATGAGGTGTCCTCGCCGAGATCTTTCAAACACAAAAAAAAAGTTTTTTTCAAACCAGACGGTTCATTCTAAAGTTATTAGGGAGGGACCCCCCCCCCCCTCCTCGGTCTGTCGGTCTGCCGACAGGCAGACACACATTTTCCCCCATCTCAAAACCCTTCTTTCCAATATTTAATTTTTTGATATTTATTTTATTTCTTTTATGCCTTTTTGACTTTTTTTTTTTAACTTGGCAATATTTTTATGATATATTAAACCATTTTTAATGCTTTTTTCATTTGTTCCCCTAATTTTAACGGGAGAGTCGTAGGCTATAAAAAGCGCTGTCTTCAACTGGACAACACAGCGAAATCTTATCCCAGCGACTGCCAACAGAACGGAATATCTGTTTCAACAAAATAAATACTGAATCCCGTTTTAATCACCGTTCTGCTAGAACTCCCTCAGAATTCCCGTTGCAACGAATATAAGTTGAATTTTATTGTAAGAGGATTTAACAGCATGCTTCTTTTTAATACTACTTTTACAGAAAATAAACCCAAGTTAATCCCAAAAAGCCACCACTGAGCTCTTATGTAAACATGAATTCTTGAGTCTATAGGGAAGGGGTAAAGAGTCTATAAATGAGTCTATAGGGAAGGGGTAAAGAGTCAATAAATGAGTCTATAGGAAAGGGGTAAAGAGTCTATAAATGAGTCTATAGGGAAGGGGTAAAGAGTCTATAAATGAGTCTATAGGGAAGGGGTAAAGAGTCTATAAATGAGTCTATAGGGAAGGGGTAAAAAGTCTATAAATGAGTCTATAGGGAAGGGGTAAAGAGTCTATAAATGAGTCTATAGGCAAGGGATAACGCTGAATAACCCAATTGAGCTGATATATCGCTTTATGAGCTAAAAGCACAGTAATAAAATGTAAAACGGGCTGTTTTGCAGTTTATTACTGTAAAACTAGTAATTTTAGTTTATTACTGTAATACTAGCAGCTTTACAGTTTATTTCTGCAAAGTTAGCAATTTTACCATAAAATTAGCTGTATTATAATGGAAAAACAACGGTATGGTACTGGCAGCAGAGGTTCCAGTTTAAAACTGAAAATACACTGTAATAAGTTGTGAAGCTAGCAATTTTAGTTTATTACTATAAACTAGCAATTTTACAATTTACTACTGTAAAATAAGCAAATTTACAGTTTATGACTGTAAAATTGCTGTAAAAGTAGCTGTATTACACAGCAAAAACACACACAGGCAGCTTGGTTTTTACAGTGCAGCTTGGCCTCCAAAAGTTTCCAATATGGCCCTTGAGTTAGAAAGTTTGGACACCCTTGATCTAAACGAACGACAAATCGGTTTCCACATCCTCTCTAATTCACGTTCTGAAGTATTCGTTCATTACCAGTCATTAGATGAAAATGATATACAATATGTACTCAGACAACGACTGATCAGTCATTAGCCGCTCAAGTAAAACCTTTGCAAATCGATATATTGAAACCATATTCGAGAATTATTCATTTTGGGGAGGAAGATAATGAATATGTTCCTTCCGGTCCTCCCAAGAATAAATACACACAACCAGAACGTTTTATAAAATTTCCAGTTTCTTCCTCTGCATCGTTGGCTAATTGCATTCATAATTAATTCTCGATTAGCATTTGAAATGCCGCCAAATTGGCGTCCGTTCCGCATCGATCCGGGGCGGGCACCTGCCCGGATGGAATCCATCCATCACCGCTGGAAGTGGACGGGGATCTCGAAGGAAGGGCAAATTTTCTGTCTCCGATGGGGCTTTGAGCACGACACGACACGCTTCTCCGGGGCCGCCCGCGCTATTTCGGGCCGCCCGGGGGCGTCCGCAAGTTTAGTTTCTTCACTTAGTGCTACTTTCTGTCACCAAAGATGATAGAAACAAAAAAAATAAATAAATACAGTGAACTCTCACTTATACGCCGCCTCATTTATGCGCCTTTTTCACTTATACGACGATTTTGAATATTCACAGCACATTCCATAGCAAAATAATGATAGTATAATTCGTTTATGCGTCGCTCTAAAGATAAATATTTCATTTATGCGCCGAATTTTTCCTAAAATGTTAAAAAATGAATTTATTTTCTTTAAAATATAAGCATTTTTCCTCACTTTCCACTTGAATCTTTCACCTTCATTGCTCACGGAAAGCATTTTTTCCGCATGAACTAGAGTTCGGAGAGGTACAATTATCTATTACGTAACGGTTTTAAATGCAACAGTTTGTAATTAGGTATGCTACAATTTTTGTTTTCTGTTTATCATTGTAGTTACCTTTTAGCAATAGCCAAACCGTAGTAATGTGTCCCGTTTCTATAGAAACGTTCTTATTCATTTTCTCATTAAAACCTATGTTGCGTTTTAGTCCTGTTAATAGGCTTGTTCACTTATACGTCTCTCTCACTTATACGCCTTTTTCTGTTGGTCCCTTGGGCCGTCGCATAACTGAGAGTTCACTGTAAATAATATTAATAATGATAATAATAATAAATAAAAAGAAAGACAAAAATCTACTTACATTAAAAATTGAGTATCTTTCTATCTTTCTATTTATGTCCTCCTTCTTTCTCCTGAATGCCAATGACTGTAAGTCGAACCAGGTACACTGTAAAAAATGGATGTTGTTTTTACAGTATAATACAGTTAATTTTACAGTAATAAACTGTACAATTGATAATTTTACAGTAATAAACTGTAAACCGACTAATTTGACGGTTTATACATTTTACGGTTTTAAACTGAAACGTCTGCTGTCTGTATTATACTGTTATTTTTTGAAGCGGAGTTTGTTCGCTTCAGTGCTACTTTCAGTAGAAGCAAAAAATAAATAAATAAATAGTAATACAATAATAATAATCTACATATATAAAGATGAGGGTCTCTGTTTGTGTGTAACCGATGGCTAGAAGCCCCCACAGACCTGTAACTTGGCACACACTTCGAACGTATCCCAGTAAACTACACATCGAACGCCGAATTCTAAATTTCGAATTAGTTATTTTTAAATTAATTAATTAGTCTCTTTTTTGGTTGCATCAGTCACAACTGAGAGGGGAACACTTTCCCCACCCCCAAACATTATAATTCGCGAGAAAGGTTTTGTTTTTCTGAAAAAGAAAAGTTTTTTGCACATTTCTCTCCGCTAATTAGAACAGGAGATATTAATTACTCAAATTTAGTCAATTTTCAAGGCTTAACTCTGTACACAAAACTGAAACAGTAGGTCCATTTTTCAGACCAACTACTCTTTCGTTCCTGAAGTTACATATAGTGGTTTAAATTTGCGTGTAGAGTTAAGCCTTGAAAATTGACTAAATTTGAATAATTAATATCTCCTGTCACTTAATGAACTTAATGTCTTTTTGATTTATTTGGCGAATTGTTTTAAACTTTGACAGGACTTTTAGTGGAATTTGAAAGTTTGTAGAGCACATTCAAATTGAAGAATATAATAATTTTACTTCAGAGGGTTGGAGTGAATTTAAATCTATTCAGTTCACTTCCTTTGCATTTATTACACAGTCATCGCTGTGCGGGTACTGCTAGTATGCTATAAAACAACATTCAGTTTTTACAGTGTGTCAGCAAATGATACACACCTACTCGAAAAAAAAGGAACACAGGAAATTAAAAAAAAACAAAAACGATGACCCTGAATTACTATTGTAATGACTTGTGTACGCAACATTTAGTTTTCTTCATGAATTTCACAAGAGAATGTCCGATCGCTTCAAGATGAGAGTCACTATTATCAGAGCCAAAATATTCATCCCCATTTACGTGGCTTCCTGGAGACTTCTATTTATAAACACATGTATATACATCAAAATTTTCCATCGATAAGCGAATCGGAAAGATAGAATCGAGCCATTTTTAGAACACCCCCCACCGTCCGCAAAAGGAACATCCTCGTCCGTTTA